>JAODKE010000062.1:752359-767247 GCA_026779605.1 Mormyrus hasselquistii
CGGTGTTCTGGATATTAAAACCCTTATCAAACATCAGTTAGAGAGTAAAGTGCTTATGTTCAGCCGGGAATGCTACAAAGATTTTTCATACAGCTTAGGGTTCAGTGAGCACAAACCACTTCGTGGGCATGTAGTAGTTATTAAATTTTGTTGATATTTGCATTAACAGGTATCATTGGTGACACAAGTGCTGGACAGACTCAGACACAGGATAATTAGCATTTTACATCAACCACAACTGGATTTGGACCTACTTCTTGTATGTCATCAATCAAGAAATGTTTATATTGACATCTGCTTCAACAGTTTTTGATATTCCGCTTGAAATTATAAATACTTTGTCTGGCCTTCAAAGAAAGCTGCAGAGAAGCCTTGCACAGGAGGGCTTTGTTGCCTTTGTAAGGCAAGGGTGTGAGGGTTGTGGTTGTCCAAAATTTGTGTTTTCAGGTGAACTGCTTGGATTGGTAACTGATATGCCACTCCCTGTGGCTTGTATAGCAAATTTATTAGGTGTTAGTGAGGCAACCATCTTTAGACGTATGAGGGAGTTGGGTTTGTCTACCAGGTCAACATACAGCGGTGTGTCAGATGAAGAGCTGGACAATTTAGTCATGTCTATTAAAAGAAGACTACCAACTGCTGGATATCGTATGGTTAAAGGGTGTCTACAAGCAGAAGGACAGTGGAGTCGTGTCAAAGAAAGCCTGCACAGAGTTGACGCTCCTGGAATTTTGGAATGGATGACTCAACTTGGCTGTATTGTCAGGAGGACATACTTTGTGCAAGGCTCACTGTCCCTGGTTCATGTGGACACAAACCACAAACTCATAAGGTATTTTAAAAAGTATTTATCAAGACACTTTTATCACCTTATGCATTAGAGTTAATAGTAGCTCCAGTCATAAAAACTGTCTTACTCATAAATTAAAAACACTTTCTGGTCTGTGTGTTTCTGCTCTCTCAAGGTACAATATTGTCATATTTGGGGGTATAGATGGATACTCCAGAAGGGTGTGTTTCTGTTGCACCACTTCTGCAATTTTGAGTTTTTATTATTAGCTATACTGATATTAATGATTCACAGTAATGATAATGACTTCTAAATTTATTTGAACATGTTAACCACAAGCTTAATATGTCTAAACAAATGCAATTTATTAGCAAATATGCTTCAAAAATGGCTAAAAGCAAAAAGGTGGTGTTTAACAAATATATTTTAATGCATTTGACATACATTGTTTGTGCATCTATATTTAGATCATGTACCTGGAACCAGCCACAAATAATCGCTCAAGTACAGCCCTCTCATTTTTTCTGAAGGCGGTGCAAAATCATGGCTGGCCTTCACGGTAAAAAAAAAAAAAAAATGATGCATATTTTATACATAAAAATATTTTAAATAACTTTACTATTATGCCCATATACAAGCACCAACTATGTGCCTTTTGTACACTGTTTTAGGGTGAGAGGTGATGAAGGTGTAGAGAATGTCAAAATAGCAGAAACCATGTTCACAGTAAAAGGTACAGGAAGAAGAAGCCTCATTGCTGGAAAAGCGTGCATAACCAAAGGTGTGACACACCAAAAATTAAAGTTTAAGTAATGTATATTGTCAAATAAAATACAGGTTTCTTTTTTCAGCCATTTACACTGGACAAGGCTGGATTTAAGGGTAGATGTTGTCCATTCGCCCCTCCACAATTGCTATAGTTGAAATGAGATTTAAAATTTCACTTTTCTTCTAAGTTCAGACTCAACATCTTTTTACAGGTTTTTATGCATTCATTTTTATGATATTAAGCCACATGAGCAAAAACGTACTTGTAACTAGTGACAGAAAAAGTTAATGCATTTTATTAAAATTGATGTTACTGCGAACAGTGTCATTCTCAGTGCATAGCTTGTCAATTGCAGTTGTCATGAACGTTCTTTTCAAATTTCTAGAACTGAACGTCTGAGATGTCTGGGTCAGTGTTACACAGGTATATTATGAGGTTCTTCACAGCCTTGAAGCAGACTGCCTTTTGGATATATCAAATACACTTCACCTCTTCTGTGTGCACTACGTTTTCATAAAAAGGCTGCAGAATGATCTGCACACATTCAGTCAAGGGTGGGACAATCACCCCTTACGCACAGAAAGTGAACTAACTCCAAACCAGTTGTGGGTTTTGGGGCATATGCAGACCCCTTCCACTGAGGCTGAAGAAAATGTGCAGGTGGTTGAAATTATTGTATTATTGTTAAACTGATTGGAAATACTGACTGCATCTCATAATTTTATCTGAATATATTCATTTCTATATTTTCTCTCAACTTATTATAGAACCTGGACCTGTATGGAATAGACTGGAAATCATTTGATTATGTGAATGAGGAACACCACGGAATTGAACTTCCCGAAAGTGAATGTCCAATGACCACAACAGTGATGATGGAATAGAAACTGTCATCAATCCTACAGCACAGTCTGAATCTTTTGGACGAGACATTTATGTTGCAATGGTTCAATATGTAAGTACAGAAAGTATTTTGTCATCTGGAGGGTGTCTGAATGCGATACATTGAATCCTGACACTGTATTTGCAATTGCTGTCACTGTAGCCATTCATTTACATCTCAGAATAACAGCATATATTTTGAAGAAAAACTATGTATTTTTAAAGCTATTAAAGAATTTAAGCTGTCTGTAGTTGTAGGTCTGACCAGTGTGGTTGTCTCAGACTCTTTCGAATGACTGTCCATAACATAAAGCTAAATCCATAATGTTTTTGAAATCCTCAAAGGTCTTCACATGAGCGGTTGGAAATATTATTGTGCTAGAACATGCACTCACAACTGGAAAGCATATAGTATGGTCTACATCAGTCAGGATTGAATTTAACAATTATCTTAAATTCCTCCTTTTCTCGTGGGAGAATAGGTTTGTATCTTGTGTTCGGTAATCCACTGCATAACCCTGCCAACAGTGAATTTTGCTTGGCTCTCATCCACATTCTTGTCGTCTTCTTGAATATATAAAGAGGACAAAATGTGTTATTTAGGGATGATAGATACATATTGTCACGTGGGGAAGGCGAAAGAGACACGGATCCAGAAATGCAAGGGATCAGGAGCTTTAATGAGGCAGGCAATGCACCAGAGTGTGAGCAGGGAATCCCCGCTCCTGCTAGGGATAGCGGAGCGGCGGGGAGAAGCCGAAGCTTCTGGGGAAAGAGTATAGAGCAACCGGCGTTGAAATCGGCAGGCGAGGGTCGTGGTCGTTGTCCGGAAGGGTAGGTCAAAAGCCAACGATGAGGCGACGGGAGGGAAGGAGGACGGAGGATGCTGGACTCGGCGGGGCAGGTGAGTTAGGAACGGGAGCTGGACTGAGGGAGGAAGGAACAGAAGGTAAGGATCCGACAACGGGCGGAGAGGTAGGGAACGGGAAGTCGGGGAGACGAGAGACAGAGAAATGCTTGGTATGGCTTCGATACATCGGCTCAATACTTTGCATCAGTCGAGTGCTTGACTTTCCTTCTTAAGGAGGTCTAATCAGGGTTGGCGGACTCACACCTGTCCTCCCTCGCCCCTGTGGGCGTAACACATATTAGTAATACTTTAATAATAGTATACATACCATGATCCTCAATGTCCTGCAGGTAATCCTGGAAAAAAATCATGATGCATATTTCGTTGCTATACCTGACAGAACCCTTCTCACTGAATAGAGTTTTGCAATTTTCCATTATGAAGGTAGAGTTGACCTAAGAAAAAGAACCGTTGTGATATTCTGTTTTTGTTAGAATACAGTAGAGTGTTTAGCTTTAAAAAAGTAAAATTACTCTGTCATCAGAATGGATTGGAACAAACAGTAAGGCAGATGTCAGGATACTTCTCCATTAAAACCAATAGATCGTAAAGCTGGAGACCTTTTCTGAGCTGATCCAGCATAGGGAGAACCCTCATGGTGTAATGTAGTACAATAGCTCTGTACAGAGGACACAGAAAAATTACATGGTTTGGTAACGCAAGTCAACACTTGTGCAAAATGTTTCTTCCTCATACTGTAAATACCCGACAATACGATCCTTCTTTTCCAGAGACACAACTCCTGTGTATCCACAGTTTATAATTTCATCAGTCAGGTCTGTTATGCTGTCTTCAGTGGCATCATTAACCTAAAACAAAAAAAAAAAGTGCATTGTTTATAACAGCATCCTGCTATTTAGAATTAAACAAATAGTGTGTGTACATTCATAAATGTGCATAATGTCAGACTCACTGACATTATTTCTCCCGCAACCCTGGAAAATGACAGAAAACATTCAATTCAAATGTACTACATACCCCGCAGCAGTGTTACAACATGAACATATACAGCTGGTCGTGAGTTCTGTATACATTCAGAAAACTTACCTGAAATACTTCTGGTCTAAGCTGTTCAAACAGTAAACAGGGTTTTTCCCTTCTCCGTCACCATTACAGATAAACAGCTTCCTTTCAATTTCTGAAAGCATTTCTGGTACACATGAAAATTAAATTGGTTAAAATGTTTATAAATAAACCAATTTCTAAATCTACTCCAGGAGTAATGCAATGCTGGAACATCTTTCACCACACCTGTTAAGAATTCTTTCCACCTGCTTCCCCCAAAAAAGTGACTTTCAGTTCTCTTGCCGTTGCCATTGCTGCATGCCTCGTTGGAAGATTTCACGCCGAGACACACATACAGAAAATGTGTCCACATCATCAGCTTGGGAGCTGATGCAATTTAAAATGTCTTCACAGCTTCAAATGAGAAAAAAAATAAATAAATAACGTACCATTAAAACAATCATAATAGTCAAAAGGAGTAATATCAATAACACCTTTGGAAACACTGTGTCCCTTTTATTGGTGTAGTTTTCTCATTGCTGGTAGACTGTGCAATTCTGCATAATTAAAGGTTTGTTTAAATTTAGATAACTGATAATTGTACACAACCTAGCACAGGCAATCGCAAAAACTGCAAAAAGATTGTTCAACCTTCCAAAGAAAATAGGATAAATCATGCAGAACACTCAGTAAAGACTATGTTGATTATATCTGTTCTGTTTGTAATGCCCAAAGACACATCTGGTTTTTTCAGTCACAAACCTACAAAGCTGTGTAAAATTAAGAACAAAATGATATACCGTAATCCACAGTCTGAAGCAGGAATTTCAATGATGTCTCTAGCAAACGCCTTTTCGCAAACAGGACACATACTCTAAAAGTAAAACATACAGTCAAAATGTACTCTGTACCCAAATGTATTCTATTGTCTGCATTACATCACAATTTGTCATTCACGGTACCAAATGTGATATAATACCAAAGAGATTACTTGAATAACAACATTAAAAGGATTTAAATAGATTAAAATGTAATCTATATAAAGTTTACCAAAATGATACTTTCTAGAAATAACTGGACTGAGAATTACAAATCGTAGTTTGGTTAAATCTACTGTGAAATATCTTACACTGTCAGTTGTGTCTCCATCAGATAGACATACCACCTCTTCTGGAGTTTCTTCTTCAGAGACATCCTACCATAGTATATCAGAACAGTAGAATTAATTAATTAACAATTCAATAGCACTTTTGAATAAAATTGAATTTCCTAAATATTTCACGCTATTCCTTCCCTATCCTTTATTTTGGAAATGCAGGACAAAAATTCCACTGCACTCCAATATTAGGTTCTGACAGTTTAGTGATGCATTAAATGTAATAAATATTGATATCTGTTTTTTGTGTAATTTAAAAAGAAATATGTTACCTCCCTAAAGTTCATGTGTTCCTCTTCACAGTTTTTCACATGTTCTGGCAAAACTGGAAGAGGAAACATTATTTTGCAGGTGGTACATTGTTCCTTGGGCATGTTTTCAAACTCCACTGCATCTGGTGGCAATGGAGAGGTATCCATTTTTTCCTGAAGAGGTACAATGTATATGGTACTCTTCCCATTTGAGCTCACAGCTTTTAACTGCCTCCCTGAGTAGCTGTCACGTCAGGCGGGCGAGTGAGTGGGCAAGCAGGCGAGCAGAGCTGGACGGACAGGGAAACGGGATTTATTGTCAAGACAGGGCAGACAAGCACAAACATCTGGCGACAATACATGACACTAATGACAGATCTGACATACTGGGGAAAGATGCGGACTAAATACACAGGCTGGTCAGGGATTAACAGGACACAGGTGATCACGATTGGGGCATCACACGAGGTAATGAGGTGGGCGTGGCACACGGAAGGATGGTATGGAGCTGAACGTGACAGTAGCCATCTGGATCTGGGATAATGATTAATAATTTCCTCTGCCCACCACCACCTGAAGTAGAGTATAAAAGAGAATATTTTAAAAATACAGTAAACTCTATTTTCAAAAGCCTAGAACACTGACAAAAAAAAATACATTTTGACATACCTGAGCTTCTCTGGAGTACCCAGCCACCAGAAACACTTGCTAGTTTTGGAAATGCACCTGTTATTATGTCAGATACCTCTGACAACAGGGAAAATGTAATAATCAATTATGATTCTAAATTTTCATGTGAAAAATTAAATATTAAATTGCTTTTTTGCAATATAGTCATCCATCTGATCCAGCTGACCCAAGACATGCAGTTGTTCAAACAAGATAAATGATATACCAATAGAATTCACAAATATATTAATTATTTTACCTGCGTGTGTGTAAAATGTTCTGGTATATTTATGGAACGTTTCCCAAGGCCAGCCATCATTAAACGGAGTTCTGTATCTGCCTTGGGAGTTGTGTCATATTTCTGGTCCAGTAAAAAAAAGTTGATGGTGCAGCTTTTGGCTGGACGTGTACTCGTATATGGAGCATACAGCTTTTTCCCCTTTACTTCCTTTCTGAATAATCCTGGGAAGGACCTACAAATGAACATTTTGAACAGGAAAATGTAAGAATTCAAATAACACAGCATAACGTACATCCCTGGTAACTCACTAAAGAGCATATTACCCAGCCATTTACTGCCGTACTGAACTGGAGGAGCCGGATGGCAATACCTCTCTCTGCACCTCTGTCTGTCCCCCTCTCTGCACCTGAGGCTCAACACTCAACTGGGCACTACTCTGTGCAGCAGTGGAAACAGTCCCTGGGTACCCTACATGGGTGCTCAGCAAGTTCACTAAATTTTTCGCTGTATGAATAATTTCAGTTAAATGAATCTACAAGCAAAAACAACAGACATACATACAACAGAACATAAAAAGTTTAATTTATGTCATAGACATTCCAGGCCTCTGTATATTGTGTAAAATACACATGCAATGACAGAAATGAAGACAGTCATAACATATAATAAATAATAACCAACTAATAAGTATGAATAAAGTATAACATAATTTACCTTAAACATGTAATTCACATTCAGCACAATGTAAATACAACATATCAAATTGAATCATCAATACTTCCCCCCTTCAAACCATTTCGTGATTTGTGGAAAAATCGTGTTAATAGCTAATATTATAGGTGCTGTCAGCTGTAATGACATGGTGGTTTAGCATTTTGGGCTCATGGTGATTGTTGCACACCCCTTTGTTTGCCAGATTGCTTTACGTACGAATTTTAATTAATTTCTGAATGTTCAAATGTATCCGTATAATGTGCAATGGGACAATACATGAATGGGTTAATAACTTTAAAATTATAGACAATACAGGCACTTCTAGTAAAGTGTGCTTTGATTAGTGGACTACAAGGAACAATGCGCACCCCTTAGATTTTCAGATTATTTTTTGTCTGTAATAGTTATCTATTATTATATTGCATCCATTTAAAGTGCAATGGGGCAACACATTAAAGGGTTAATAGATCTGAAACCGAATGGGACAGCCATGTCTTATGGAGTGTGCTTTCATCAGTGGACTCTGGGGGACAATGCACACCCCTTGGATTTTCAGAATTACTTCCTCTTTAACAGTTATTAATTAATACATTGTATGTATATTAAATGGCATAGGGGTAATGCACTGAAGGGTTAATAGCTCTGAAACCAAATGAGACAGCCACGTCCTATGAAGTGTGCTTTCACTAGGAATGTCTGGGGGACAATGCACACCCCTTGGATTTACAGATTATTTTTGTCTGTAATAGTTATCTATTATTATGTTGCATCCACTTAAAGTGCAATGGGGCAACACACTAAAGGGTTAATAGCTCTGAAACAAAATGGGACAGCCATGTCTTATGGAGTGTGCTTTCACTAGGGGAGTCTGGGGGACCCCTTGGATTTTCAAGATCACTTTCTTTCTAACAGTTATTAATTATTACATCATATCCATATTACATGCCATTGCTCCCTCAAAGTCTCCATTATTTTGACATACAATATCATAATTATGACTAAACTAATAAGCTATTTTGAAATTAATAAACTAATTTATATTTTATTGGGAAATGGGCTTTCATAGTATGCAACTGTCGGATAGCATTATTTGTTCCTGAGAGATGTCGAATTTAGTATTTTAAAAAATATTTATTCAGCATTTCTTAAAATGGTGTCCAGAAATGGTGGCCTACAAATCACTTATACAGCATATTAATGGATTAAAATAAAATGGAAAAGTATTCAAACATATAATACATTGCAAATGGCTTGTTGTAGTGGACAATAATAGCATTATTCACTACATTTCAGTGCTCAGTCTATTACGAACATAATTCACCACAGTTAGTGTTCGAGGTGGATTCTGCGTTTAGCTATGGTATTTTGTACCTTATGCCTTACAGAGATACAGCAGGTAAGGTGCGTTGAACGAGTGCGTGTTGTGAGAGTGCGGTCCCTTTAAGAGCCGCGTGTTTCAAATGGGGGCAGCCATCTTGTGGAAAAGGAGGGAGTAGCAAAGCCATCTTAGAGTTGTTAGTTTTGTTTTAAACTAAACGGAAGTGCTTCTTTGAACGTGAGAAATTCACCGTCCCCCCTTTTTTTTTCTTTTTTTGAAATTCCACATTATGCAAGTCTGTATTCGGATCTTAAAACGCATTTGCTGAAAAAAACGTAAGTACCTATGTTTTCATTTCTATGTGGTTGCAAATGTGGTGAGAAGCTGGGAAACCGTATCAGGATTGTTTTCTATTCACAGATTGTCAGTTAAGGAAATTTATCAGTTGCCCTCATGTATAATGGCTCTCAGTTAAATTTCCATTTGAGAAGAACGGCCATAAGTGCAGGAATGTTCTATTGATATCCTGGTTGCAAAACTGAAAAAGCTATTATCAAAGATCGGTATGCATTATTTACTCAGAGGAAATTTGCATTATAATTAGGCCATCTGAGATATATTCTCTGATTGGTTTGGTACAACTTTTATTACCTAGTTGCACAAGTAAAACATCGCTCCTATTTCTCGCTCTGCCAAGGTCAGAACCTCTCCTTTTTGGAAGAATACATTCATTTCTTTTTTCTGGACAACTCTCCTATAATTGAGAATGGATGCTCTGTAGTAAGTGAATGTTTTTTCTCCTTTACTGCTAGTATTATAAAGTTTGATTTTAGAACTAATTTTTATGTTATTTTAATTAGCTACAATGCAGTACATCGTTTCAAGTTTATTTAAATCTATCATGCTTCATTTATTCATGTATATTTTGTTGAAACCTGTGTTTTGCTGTAGCTGTACTTAGAAAACAATGACGGACAACTTTTCTCTCCCTCAGTGCTTCTGCCAACCGCCATTACCTCTACTGCACTCGATGCAAGAAGACTTATCCCAGTCTATCTGTGCACTTAAGGAGGACTTGCATGAAGAAGGCCACAGCCGAGGAGATCGCCGCTGTCCTCGACTCTGCAAAGAAACGAGTTGCAGAGCTGCTGCAGACCGGCATTTTGTGGGAGTATGGACTCATTGTGTCAATTTTGCAAAGCCCCTCTCCTATCGACAGGTATAATCTCATTTTGTGATTATGTTTACACACGGTTTTCTTATTTTAATAATTGATTGAATCATTAGCTTTTGCCACAATTTCAATTTTTATATTGAAAATGTAAGTTATTTTACAATACAGATTGATCAAGGAGCTGGAAGACAGAGGAAATGCAGTGTTGTACATGCCCCCTGTCCCAGTGGATCCTGCTCCGGCACCTCAGACGGAGACACCAGATGGGGCAGGAGGATCAGCAGCCGGCAAAACCGCTGAAGAAGGATCTGAAGAGCTCTGCCAGAGGTAAGAGTTTAAAGCCTGTTTAAAGACACAAATCACTATGTCACATTTCTTGTTGCGATTTCAGGGTTAAAAACATAGTTGACATATAGTCATTTCAGGGAGAGGCCTTCTAAGTGCACTACTTCAGTACGGGCGACCATGGAGAAGCGAGGACTCTATCAGAAGCACTCCACAAACCATCCCCTCCTGAGGGCTTTTGGAACGTACCTTAAGATAAATTTAATCAATGGAAATTATAAGCAGGAGGTAATGTGCTTTTCATAATTTTTCATAATTATTAACTTTTGTATTTGAAATTTTATTTTATGTTAGTCAAGGAACTCTAGGCAAAGGGTCATGTTATGTTAGACGTGCTTCATCTCTGTAAACCGATAAACCAGATGGCACAGGTATGACATGATGAGGACAATAGTGACTTGGCTAAATTGTCTTGACGTGTTTCAGGTGGAAAATGTTGCCCGATTCCTGTTCTACGTCAATCCCTCACGTCCCAGCTTTGACTTTGTCAGGAAGCGTGAAGATACCAGAAGGTACTTCAAAGAACTTTCTGAAGTTGGGCTTTCCAAGCAGACTATCCAAAATTATATGAAGAGTCTGAAGAGGTTGGTATCGGTTACTGCAAAACATAATGTACTTAAACATGAAGTTTTAAACATGTGACTTGTTAGAAAATATTTAAACGTATGCTGTGGTTGTTATCTCTCTTTTTCTATCAAATTCAGGTTCATTAAATTCCACACACGCAACACTGACTTGTGTTCTAAAGATAGCCAGCTGCATCAGATGTGCAACAATTTCATTGATTTTGTTGCGAGCCTTCAGGCAGTCCTTTCAAAACAAATGAGCGAAGAGGCCATGAAAAACAGGTTGAAATTTGCCTTATCATGCACACACACACATGCACATGTTTATAATTTTTATCTTTGTAATTTTTGTCTCTCCATTCATTTCTCTGGGGAAAACTCAATCCCAACATGACGACCTTAACCCTACCCAGCCCTACCCTTAACCATAAGAAACCACACAAAATACAAGACTTTTGGCATTTTTAGGTTTTTGATTGCTTTCCCAGATCTTTGTGGAGACCTGAAAAATGGTCCCCACATCGTCAGAATAACAGGTTTTTATCATATAAATACAGACACACACCCACACACATATAGCTGTTATCTGTTCTGCCAGAATGGCATTCTTTTTTCATAAATGTTTCCTTAATGCCAAACAGATATGAATCTTTCACCCGAGAGTCCCCGAAGCCCCCCCAGTGTCTGGCGGTCCTCCACGCTGCCCGCGGAGACTTTTTAGCAGTCATGGGAAAGCTGCAGGAACCAGGATATCAGACAATCTCCTGTCAGCAGAAGCAAATGGTGCTTTACTACCTAGAGGCACTTTTGGTACTCAAGCACCAGCAGCGGCCAGGGCTGGTAGAGAACATGACAGTAAGTTTTTTTTCTTTTTGTACTTGGTCTAGATCATTATGACATATTAAAAGTGACTGTTTCTATGACTGTGCCTTCTGTAGGTTGAGAACTGGAGGAACAGGAAGAGAACTCCAGGCTACCCTGGATACTGTGTGGTCAGTGTGGTGAAGCACAAAACCTTGAAGACACAGGTGCCTAATATTAAAATTAATGACGAGCACATTACCTCCAGCTTTGCCCTAACACAGGAAGAGGAGATGGTAAGCGAATGTTCAAAAGGTATTTTCAGAATATGTTATTTATTTATGTTTATTTATTTTGAAACTAAATATATCAAATCACTTCATTTTCCTTATTTTTGCAGTGGTTTGATCTTTTCTACAAATACATCCGCCCTACCATGTTAACCAGAAAAAGGAAGCTTGGTGAAGACCTCAGGAACAGTAGTGAGACGTTCTTCATCTCTTCCAGTGGCAAGAAAATTTACAACTGCTCCAACGATATCCACCACCTCCACGAAAAGTGAGTGCAGTGCACATACCTTTTTTTTCTTTCTGCCCAATTGTGTGACTGATGGAGTTAACGTGTCGTCTTCTCTCTTGGAGGTACCAGCTGCCAAACATTACAAGCCAGATGGCACGACATGCTTTTAAGACGGCAACAAAAACTTTAGATGACACACAGAAATCTTTAGTGGCGGAGTACCTTGCCCACACCACAACCACTACACAGAAATACGACCGCATGAGGGACCCTGAAAACGTGATCTCTGTTGCACAGATTCTTAGCCACATCAGCGGTGAATCACAGTAAGTATATAACATCTCATATTTGTTCTTATATTTCTCAACTGAATTAATGGATATGAAATTGTCCAGATACTTAAAATATTCTTACTCTTCATTCCAGGCCCAGCAGTATTGAGCCGGAGGCTTTCATTTCCCATCATGTGTTTAGCGAGCAGACTGCATATGACCTGCTTGTGAAGACCTTTCCGGTCACACTGGATGGCACGTGTCCCAGTAAGACTGACCGAATTAAAATCGTGGGTTCCGCCTGCGATCGGTATTGCTACGACCACTGGCGTTCAGAACAGAGGTTGCTGCGTAACCAGCATGTTCTTGGTGAGTGGACATATTTTTTTTGCCTTTATATCTGCAATAGTGGAATACCACAGTGGAACATAGTAGATTAATAAAACCAAATTCTTGTTCTTCACAGAGCACTTCACTCAGCGCAATCCCACAAAGAACAGCATCCGCATATGGATAGAAAAACAAGGCTGGACTGTAAATATTCCAGATGCACAGCTCATCCTTGATCATTGTAAGCGGAAGAACTCAACTGACACTGATATGGATTGTCAGATACTCAAGAAGCTGGTGAGGACACAGAATTGGAAAGGCTTGTGCATTTATGACATTCCGGGCAAAGGAAGAGGTGTTGTTGCCACACGGGTGTTTGCCAGTGGTGAGGTGGTATGCGATTATCACGGCAAGACAGTGTCACTAAAAGACGGCCTAAAGATGAATGCATTTGCAGCACAGGGACAGACTGAATACATGGTTTTCTATAAGAATAGTAGCGGGGTGGCCATGTGCATCGATGCACGCCATGAGAATTGTGACTGTCATCCAGACGAGGACACTCCTGGGAGATTCATTAATCATTCCCGTGGCCAGGCCAACCTCAGATCAAAGCTTTACAGCCTGGATGACAGCGATGTCATACTCTTTATTGCCCTCAGAGACATTAATGTTGATGAAGAATTGCTGTTTGACTATGAGGAAAACAGAAAGTCTTTCGCTGGGAAAGGTCTGGACCTGGACTAGCTCATAGTCCTATGACCTTGTTTTGGATTTTTCTGCCTGTGTTCTGGTTCCTGTTTTTCTGCCACTCTTTTAAGTTTCCTGGTTCCTGGTCTGGGTTGTCACATCCTCTGTGCCTGAGCCTGCCTTCTTGTGCACCTCATCTGGGTAACCTCTGCCAGGTGTTAATGAGTGGGAGCTGGATGAAAAGGGGACAGAGAAAGCATTCCATTGATGATGTATGTAACTCCAGTAATGGCTATACTGTGGACCTTTCAGTACACTGGAAAGAACTTCCCTACAGGCCTGGAACTCTTGTATGACTGTCATGTCACTGATCAGCAGAAGTTCTTTGGGGTCTGGGTACCATATGTACATGGAAAAAAATTTTACGGGTACAAATAAAGTGTTCTGAACCTGAACCTTCTAATGTTCCTCACAGTTATTTCATGTGCCAGAAGTGTTTAGTCATAGAGGTTGAGTTCAGGATTCATGTGTTGCAGGGACACATTTAGAACATTTCTGGAGATTAAGCAGAGTGAGGGATTTATAGACACTTCAGCCGGAGCACACAGCCATCTTAGATCTGGCTGTAGTTCCTCTTGCCGTGACTGTCTCCAGTCCGGTTCCGGCACCAGCAGTCAGCACATGCGCCCTGAGTCACAGTCAGACATGGTCCTAGTCGGTGTGCGAAATACTCGTCAATATTCGGGGGGGTCCCCATCTTCCTATTGTTGTGCAATACTGATCTTGAGTTTTTCAGGGGGGTATTGTGGGTTAATTGGGGTGTCGGACCCCCCCTGTATTTTGCACACTGGTCCTAGGAGCTCTAAGCCATCTGTTGTGCTTGGCAATTGGTTAGAGTCTATATTAGAGGTATTACTAATGATTGTATCAATAATTGTCATTGTTTATATTTAATGTACTAAAAAATGTCAGATGGCATGAGGCAGGAACCAACAAGATATTGCTACACTCAAAAAAATGATTTGTTGGATTTACATAAAAAAGTAGTGTCAAGTGGTTCCACGCAAGTAGGTTGAGTAGTTTCTACAATTAACAATTTAGTTGTATGAACAACAGAAATTCATGTAAAGTTGACAAAACATTTTAAAGTAAATCCAAACAATTCAGATTTGTCACTATTACACATTAATGTAAACTTAACTTAATAATTTTGTTACATTTACAAACTTTTAATATGCAACACACGTTTTATAGATTTTATTTACTTCAAGGTTTCCACTTGTAGAGCTAATAGTTAAATAATCACAAGCATATTTCTAGAAACAAAACACGTTTATTGTATTTTTTGCAAGGTCTTGCAATAGACAACCAGGTCCTTGGAAACAATTACACTACAACATAATAATTTCAATAGTAAACATTCTTTACAAGTTCTTTTAAAGTGCAACTGTCTTCAAGAAATGATAAAAATCTTACTTGGATCAAA
>JAODKE010000062.1:767347-777529 GCA_026779605.1 Mormyrus hasselquistii
GGCTAACTGGGGATTAACAGGACACAGGTGAAAACAATCGGGCAGGAACACCAGGTAATGAGGTGGGCGTGGCACACAGGAGGATCGGACGGAGCGGATCATGACACAAACATTCTTCCCAAAGGCATACAATGTACAACTGCCTTCAAATACTGTAATGAATAATAAATAATAAAAATAAAACAAGTTCAAGTCAGGGAGCACACCATAAAATGCTGCGACATTAAATTTTTTTATATTTAAAATGTTTAGAAGCTTTGGTAAAGGAAACATTCAAACTGGCCTCCATTTTTTTTGCAAACAACTGCAAACAATTTTAACTTCATAGTTCCTAAAAACAATAAAACAACAGTCTGCTTAAGAT
This sequence comes from Mormyrus hasselquistii, assembly GCA_026779605.1. Classification (NCBI taxonomy): domain Eukaryota; kingdom Metazoa; phylum Chordata; class Actinopteri; order Osteoglossiformes; family Mormyridae; genus Mormyrus; species Mormyrus hasselquistii. The sequence continues at coordinate 767,712 of JAODKE010000062.1, forward strand.
AGGCAGCATGCTCCAAAAAGTTGCAGAACTCCAAATGGCCATCAACAATGGTAACATTAAAACTGGCCCCTAATTTTTAAAACCACAGACAATGTAACCGTCACAGATCTCGGAAAAACAAAATGAAAGAGAAAATAAAGATGTGTTGATTCAATCAACAAGCTTGTTTTTGAGCACCTGTATTTTGTGTGAAAGTTTCTGTGCATCAAGTCCTAGTAATACTTTTTAAAAGAACTCAGAAGTGTACTTCAGGTCTGGTGGATAGCTGAGATTCAAGCTGTATATGACTCCCAAAAGAAGAGCACAAGCCTTGGTGACATCGCCAAGATTTTGAAGGACTTTCACTCCCTCAACAATGAGTCCAACATCCGATGGTAGGTCACAGACTTCTGCATCTTCAGGTCCGATGATGTAAATTCCAATGATTGTGTTGGCCATGTCTCTTTCTGCATTCTCAGAGTCTGCGTCCTATAAAACACAAACAGTAACACTGTTCAGTCATTTTAATGGCATCTTGCATCAAAAATGCAGGTTGCAAATTTAACATGGCTTAGAAGTGCATCCAGAAAAAGCAAATAATCAGAGAATTCTGTATCAATAGTACATTCCTTAATGTTTCACGTCAATGAGTTGCCAGAAGAAGAAGGAAGAGAGAAGGGCAGAGCACACTAGATTTCAAAAGTTCTATAAAGCAATGATAAAGCACCACTGATGTTCCTGCAGCCGCACTAAAGTTACATATGAACTATTCGGTTTAAATTTTTCATTAATAGACTACTCAATTTGGTTGTTTTTGTTCTCGACTGAGTTAAATATACTTAATGTATTTATATTTCTTGACTATATTACGTGAATTTGGCCCATATGTGAGCACTTTATTGTATTGTCTAATGATTTTGGGGAATAATTTTTTACTTTAAATATGCACAAAAGACTGTCTGAGAATACTTACTGCATACTCCTTCATGAGGCTTTTATAGTCTTCATTTAGATACACAGAAAGTGCTCTGACAATGCACGCTCTCCAAGTTGAGATGGTATCATTCTGTAGATGAGTAGAGACATTAAGTAGAGGCTAATCACTATGTAAATTATACATAAGCATCATAAATACAGATCACATACCTGGTCAATGGCAGCCATTAATTTGCTAATTTTACGTCCTGCAACTCCTCCTTTTCTTCGGTAGATGCTGGTCAGCTTGCTTGTGTAACAATCCAGTTTTGACATAAATGTTTGAATTAGTGGGATGGTGTTGATTTGAGTGAACTCAGCAGCAATCTATGGATTTAAGAGACACAAGATTGTTGCAAGGACAGTTTTCATGTTTAAAAATATATATCCTGGGTTATTCAATGACATCTGAACACAAAACAGCATTTATGCTAACTCTGCATGGACATGAATAAAGAATAATGTTACATAAGGGAATTTGTTTCACCATTTAAAACTACTAAAGAAATAAATACAGTTATATAATCATATTTACCTCATATTCATAAAACAGAGCTGGCCATCTGCTTTGGAAGTCAACAATGAAGGGCACATCTTCAATTACTTCATGTCTTCTGTAGGCAAATGTTCTTTCCATTTTTTTGTTTAATAATTTGATAGTTGTCATTTTTCTGAACCTCAAACAGCAACGCTAATCGTTCTCCTTCTAGGCTTTGTTTGTTCTGGATAATCAGGATAGAAATTGACTTCAGTTTGTATGCCTGGCTACCTGTTTAAAAAAACTGTGCTGGCTTCGAATCTCATTGTCCAGAATAAAATGGGTGGACCAAAGAGATAAATCATTGCTGGATAATGCTCCAGAAAGTGATGCTTTGGCAAAAGCTTTCTTTCTGGAAAAAGTAATTGGAACCTATTGCGCTGCTCAGAAATTTTGCTATCCAAATATGCAACAGACTCGCTAGTATACACAGGACATACAAGAAGCTCAACAATGTCTTTTAAGAGAAGAATGAGCTCCCAAGCAGGTTCATCCTGAGGTATAAGTTTTCCAACAATTAATGGTATTAGCCGCAGGAGACACCAATTCTCATGTGCGTTTCCCCCAATAGTTTTTTTTCTCACAAAAGTGAGTGGAAGCACATGAGGGCGATTGGTCTTATCTCCCCATTTGAATGGGAATTCCTGAATCAGCTTATTAAGTTGGTCAAAGGTGAAATATTTCTTCTTTATACATATTTCAAAGCACCCTGCCAACTCAACAGGTACTATACCCTCTAAGAGATCATGGGCCACATCTGGGGGAAGACCTGCAGTGACTTTAAAGTATGAGAGGTTCACAGATAAAGGACAAGCATTTTTTACACCAAAACATGCTTCTCCTTTCTCACATGCATCTGCAACATGTACGTCATGCTGCTCTTCAGATCTGAGAGGAAAAACACCATCTCTGACCTCTTTTGACTGAATATCTGTGCGAGTGGCATTGCAAAACCTACAAAAATATTCCCCTGAAAACAAAACCTGCCAAAGCATGTGCACCAAGACTGTCCGCAACCACATATTGTACTGTGCCTCTGATAAATGTGTCCAGGTGATTTACAAACACACCTTGTTGCTCTAAAGTCGTTCACAAGAGGCTCAAGAATTTTTTCATAACCAAAGGCCTTCACATCATCACTTTTACATAATAGAGCGAGATTAATTGTGGACAATGATGAATTAGAGCCTGGTGATAAGTTTCCTAAGATCCAATAAACTGCACAGATTTTATGCTTTTTGTGTGATGTTCCTAATGGATTACACAGCTCAAAGTCATCTACTGTATGTACAGACACAAGGAGAGTCTGAGCTCAGTCTCTGAGAAAACTCATCTTTAAAATGTTGACCATCTTTGAAAGATCTGTAAGATCCATCATGTATAATTTGTTGCCCTGTATGACCATTAACTACTTTATTAAGTATGTCTTTCTGATTAAGCAGCTGTTGTAATGATTTTATGATGGGTATATATTGGAAGGATCTATGTTTTTTAGACTGAAGAATCATTTCAACAGGATCAATTATATCAAAATTATCTCTAATATTTCACGCGCTTGAAAGCGGACCATCTTATAGGACCATCTTTTGTGGTAGCTTTCAGCAGAGGATTGGATGATGACAGTGAACTGATTAGCTCTTTTATGACCAGCTGATCTACACAAAGATTATGTTTCTGGAAGGTATCAAGAATGACTTCAGTTGATGAGGATACTGAGGCAGAACTGATCATGTACTGCAAATCTGTGATAAGTTCATTAATGGCATTACTAGAAACATGAGAATAATTTTCAAGTTTTAGCAAAATGGATGCAAATTTCAGCTCTATGGTCTGGGACAAATCTTGTCCTTCTGTGACAATATCCTCATTATCTGAAACATCTGCATTCTCCTCTTCAGCTGGCAGTGCATCATCATTGAATTTATCTGAGAAATTCGGTGTACCGCTTTCTCTAACGACACCTGGTTTGAAGTCCTGAAGAGAATAAGGACTGTGCTTCCTATTTTTATGCGACTTGAATGTGCCACACACATTTGTCTGAAAAGAACAGTGCTCAAACATACAATGAACCGTTTCATTGCTTTTTAGGTGGTTATAGATGTGACTAAAATACTCTCGTTCTGATGCTATATCGCTGCAAGAACACACGTGACAATTGAATGTGGCTAACCTTGATGGTAATTCAGTGTTCTCTTTAGCATGGTAACGATTAAGATGGCTGTGTAGTGCATTCCATGTTTTAAATCTACAGGGACAATCAGAATAAGTGCATGGGAAATGATTACGGCGTCCATAATGTCCATGCATTAATCTATAGTGCTTCAACAACTGATATCTAGTTGACACTGTTATTTTGCAGTCCTTACACTGCCACATGCTTTCTTTGAAAAATTAGCATGAATGCCTAAATATTTTTTTAAGCAAAACACAATATAAACTAATAATGTAAATTAATTACACTCTGTGTACACCTACATCACTTTTTCCTGACAGTATTTATCAGGATGGGCAAGAAATATTAATAAATATTAAATATTCATACCTGACGTAATCACTATCGTCCTCTCCTTAAGGTGTTTCGCGCTTTCGTTTGTCTTCCGTTCCGTTGCTCCGCCTCCAAGGTGAGCTGCTACGGTATCTGCAAAGGTCCAATTTTATGGAGTTTAGCGTTTTACTCAACAATGTTAAGTTGACCAAACAAACACTTGTTAAGTAAAACCAACAGTACTACATTTTTTGTATAAATAACGTAATTAACTTACGTTAATGTAGTTACTTGCATTATTTATGTACTGTGAACAAGGATGGGTTTAGTAAAACTAACTATAGCGATAGTTCATTTTTTTGAGTGTAGGTGCACACTAGGTCATACATATGGTCACTTAAGGCACTCAATTTAAATTTTTCTGGACTGGAGAATCTGCCAAAAAGCCACGACCACACAGGGTGAATGTGCAAAGTCCACACACATCGCAACACTGAGCCATCCACGATATTCGGCTTGCACAATGTGCACCACTGATATCGACATGGCATTTCACGCACATGTAATTGTCACATTATATAGACCACAACAGTCCTCTGGGTTCACCTCAAAACATTTTTGGCCAGTCATAGGAAGCAAAATGGGTTTAATTATGGCTCCTCTTTTCAACATTAGACTTTTTTTACATATAGTAAATAAAGTTTACTGCTTTTGCATGAGCTCTTCGTGCATTTTCTGAGACAATCATAATTCTTCCTGTTTGATTTGCTCATTCACTGTGGTGCCTTTGTGACAAAAATGAGTGAAGAAGAGAAAAGCAAACAAAAACTGCATGAAAAGAGATTTTTTATATTTCACAGAGATGATATTAAGCAAAAGCAATTGATTTTTTCTGGCCCTGCTGTGTGTCTTGGCACAGCTCACAGCGAAACCACTTGGGTGATCTTTTGTTGGTAAGTTCTATTTGGCTATATAATTTATTATAAACTCTTAAATACCACAAACTTCAAATATCACAACGTGAATTTCAAAATCGCTCATCCTTACTCAAAAATACACAATACGCTTACAAAGAAATATATTATATGGTTATGTACTGTATTATGTAAGGTGATGCAGCAAAGTGACAAGGCTATAAACTTTGTTTTAGCAGTAATTATTTTGACATAGAGCAAGTAAATTAAGCATAATGATTAAATTCAAAGTGATGACAAAGGCTAGGATACTTGAATTTTGAATGATTTTTTCTTTATGTGGTTTATTCTTAATATGTATAAATGTATATATACACATAATCACACTGTAACACCATTTAAATAAACAAACCTGTATGTTTCTAAAACACACCACTTAAATACTGCTTAATAATGTGCTACTGACTTGGTCGTTGACTGATACGAGATCGTTGTTGGTCAAAAGTGCAACGTTATTGCACTCTCTTAAAACAGCGACGTGCCGACAACGTGCCCAGCCACACCTCATTTGAAAAACACCACTCCTTTGACGAGAAAGCAAGCGTAAAATCATTTGTTATTTTGAAATAATAGTGTGAAAATGAGGAATGCGCTGGTATGAAACTAGCAAAAGCACTCCGCATTGTGTTTTCCGGTGGTGCAAAACAGGGTCCTTTACTGTAAGTGCTGTGCCCCTAGATTATGTTTCTGTGTACTCTTATTAAATCTTGTGTTTCTGTATATCACTCTTTTCGTACCTTTGTTAGGCATCCCTGTTTGTATTTAGTTTTGTAATTATGTCCTGTTTCACCTTTGTTTCTGGTATCTCTGGTGTAGGCCTAGTTCTTAGTGTTGGATTATATTCTGGATTTGGCCCACACCTATCCCTTGTTTAGCCTTGTCATGTGCATAAAATGTACGTGTCTACTCTTTCCCTGTTCCTCTGTCGATCATTTCCTTTTAGTCAGGTCAGGTCAGGTGAGATTGTGGAGTACGCTCTGTTGCAGCACGTTGTCACACCCACCACACAATGAAATTCCTCAAAGTCCCGGCTGGGGACCCCCCAGGCACATATATGATACATGTCCTTTTTATTGCTGTATATTTATTGGTGATTTGTTGCCTGTGTATTGTTGTAGATGTATGTGCGTGTTCAGTTTACCTTTGGTTCTTGTTACTTTCCTGCCTGTGTTTAAGACCCCTTATGTTTTGGTTTACTCTTGAGTTTATAATATTTGCCTTTGTCACCAAGCCGCACTAAGATCATCATTCAGCATGTCAAATCATTATACATGCACTGTCACTGCAATTTTTAAGTTCTTATTTTCACCTTTAGGTTGTTGTTGTTTTTATATTATTTTAATACCTCTTATTTTCAATGTATCTCTAGGTCTCTGTTAAGCATTTTGAATAATCTTGTGCTACATAAAAAACTTAATGTGGGCACTCTTGATGACTCTGATGTTATAAATGCTCACCAGAGCTGGTAGAGCTGTCTCTGAAACAGTTTGGGCAACTCTTACCACCTACTGTAGGGTTTTGTAGTCTTATGAAGAGCAGTTTTCAATTCAGACAGTGACGGCACCGGGAAAAATGTGTCAGGGTTGGCACCCGTCTGTCCCGGCCCTTAATGTGTCTTCCCCATTTGGCCAGCAGGTGTTGCTGGTCATCCTGTTTCCTCCTCTTCGTATTAGACTACTGTGCGTTTTCTTTGTTCCTTGAACTGTTGCATGGTTCAATGGGTTAAGCATATGGCACCAAGGCTGTAATTCTGCAGTCTTGGGTTCAAGGTCAGCATCATTTGTTATCGTGGTATGATATTTATTGATTTTGTTTCCCCGCTGTTGTATTTTCTATATTTCCCTGTCTTAGGTTTCCCATGCTTGTGTCTGGTTCACTTCGAGTCCTGGTTGTATTTTTGCTTCCTTGTTACTATATTAGTGTAATTTTCCTGCTTTGTGGTTTAAGTTATTTGGTTTCAGTGTTTGTTAGAGTTCCTAATTCTGTGCTTGTTAATTGTTACGTCTGTTGCTTGTTGTCATGCACCCTTAGTGACTGGATAATTCTTATTTTCTCCAGATGCCCTCTCATTAGCCCGGTTGTTGTGTGCATATAAGCCCCTGCCCCGCTTTATTCTGTAGTTGATCACTGAGTTATGTTACTGCATGTTGGAAGTTCTGGCCCCTTGGCTGTTCTTATTTTTTTTGGTTTTGTTAGTATGATCTGCTTTGCAAATAAACCCCTTTCTTGGAACGCAAATAGATCGTCACCTTTTTTCCAGCCTATGCCATGCCACACCGTAACAAGAATGTACTCAGTTGTAACCCTATAAAAGTTGCTAAGGATTCTGGTTTGCATGGAAAATTTATTTAGCCTTCTCAGGAAGTACAGATGCTGTTGATACTTATCAGTTGATTGGCGGTAACGTGAAATTCTCAGTAATGTGATGGTTTTCACTTTCTCCACCTTTGTCTCACTGATGCATTCTCCTTTTCTGTGGGTCGACAATCATCTGCAGTGGTAATTAAGCCTTGTACACTAAACAGATTAAATATGTCTGCAGACACCTCAGCTAGCACTGTTGAGCAAGCTCCAAATGTATGCCCATGGACATTGTCTGGGCTGGTCACTTTCCATAGATTTATTTTACTCAGAATCTTGCTCACATTCATTGATGAGACCGTGTGTAGTATGTTCTGCATGTCCCTGGTCACCATCCCACTCTTCTATGGCCTGAGGTTGAGAGCCTTGAAGCAGAAGTATGGCGTGCTTTTGTTTTTGTGATCTGTTTTCTTTTGGAGACAGAAACATTTGTGAGGTCAGGCACTGGTGTTGGACAAGAAGGCCTGGCTCGCAGTCTCCGTGCTAATTCATCCCAAAGGTGTTCTATTGGGTTGAGGTCAGGGATCTGTGCAGGCCAGTCAAGTTCCTCCACACCAGACTCGCTCACCCATGTCCTTATGGATCTTGTTTTGTGCACTGGTCTGCAGTCATATTAGAACAGGAAGGGGCCATCCCCAAACTGCTCCCACAAGGTTGGGGGCACAGAATTGTCCAAAATGGCTTTGAATACTACAGCATTAACAGTTCCTTTCATTGGAACTAAGGGGCCAAACCAAACCCCTGAAAAACAACCCCACACCACAATCCCCCCTCCACCAAACTTTACACTTGGCACAATGCAGTCAGGTAAGTACCATTCTCCTGGCAACCGCCAAACTTAGACTCATCCATCGGATTGCCAGACAGAGATGCGTGTTTTGTCACTCCAGAGAACACGTCTCCACTGCTCTAGAGTCCAGTGGCGGCGTGCTTTACGTCACTGCATCCGATGCTTTGCATTGCACTTCGTGATGTAAGGCTTGGATACATCTGCTCAGTCATGGAAACCCATTCCATGAAGTTCTCTACGCACTGGTCTTCAGCTAATCTGAAGGCCACATGGAGTATGGAGGTCTGTAGCTATTGACTCTGTAGACAGTTGGCGACTTCTGCACACTATGCGTCTCAGCATCCGTTGTCCCCGCTCTGTGATTTTACGTGGCCTACCACTTCATGGCTGAGTTGCTGTTGTTCCCAAAAAAAGATGGAATTTTGCCCTATTTATCGACTAAGTATAAACGTAAACGATACAGACATGTCCAGTTAAGTATTCCTGTATCTGGTGAAAAAATAAAAAGTACCATTTTTAACTGATTACCACCAGATAGTGGATAAGTAAAAAATGGAGATAAGTTTATAAAAATCCTTGCAAACTTCTAAAAGTTACCTTTCGTTGTGATTCTGTTTTCAGTGCTTGTATTTATATCTTTGTGTGGAACGTCCATCCATTTCTATGGGAAAAACCCTAATTGCAGCAATGACAACCTTAACTCCTACCCAGCCCTAAACTTAACCAAAAGTAACCAAACAAAATACAAGATTTGGCATTTTTAGTTTTATAATTGTTTTATAAAATTGGAGTTTCCCTTGTGTCTCCAAGATGTCAAAATAAGATTTTTATCACATTGTAGGGACATTTAGTCCCCACACATGTCACTCTGTCACCATTGGCCTCACAGCCCAGTAATACATAGTTGTGTCTTCTGCCCTACTGTCACTGATGGAGAGGTTGGTCAGATGTTCGGTTCGGCTCACATCCATTGTGATTCATCTATCTGGTTCATTTTCACCTAATTCTGAAATCAGTGCTTCAAGAGCCTCATTTGGATGCTAAATATACCGGTATATAGATCTAGAGTTGGTAAAATCATAGCTGCATTTATGTACAGCTTTGTCTCCCTCGGGTGAATTAGTCAAAGGAGGCTGATCACCTTTATGTGTATCCTCTCTCACTGTGACACATACAGAGAGATTATTTCTCCAACCAGCAAAAATGACATGTTTAATTGAAAACTGTAAACTCATTAAGATTTCATTAGTCAGTGTTACAATTAAAACACAAATTTTATTGGTAATTATAGAGATTTCCAATATGTCTAAAGACTACAATTTTTCTGCCGTATCACTGTAGCTGCTTTGCAATAGATGTGTAAAGCTGGTAATGTATATGTTTGTTGTTTCTCAGATCAAGAACAACAATCAGTTTGAGTCAAAACAGCTCCCTCTAGTGCTTAATGTTCTGTTACAGTTTCTCTCAATCGCCTTGGAGCATTTCAGAAATCAGACTTCTGCAGAGCAGAACATTTTTGGTCATATATGCAACTGGTTTTATACAATTGTCATCATATGGAACAATTTTTGGTTAGTATTATCGGTCTTAATAGATTATGTAGTTTCCCATTGTAATAATTTTACCTCAAAAACAATATATTCATAAGAACATAAGAAATATACAAACGAGAGGAGGCCATTCGGCCCATCAAGCTCGCTTGGGGAGAACTTAACT
>JAODKE010000064.1:39283-50403 GCA_026779605.1 Mormyrus hasselquistii
CAGGTTGGTGCAGCTTGCATTCGAGCAAGACTTGACACGCAAATGCCAAAACGAATGGAAGGACAGAGTACTCCGACGTTTCAGCAGTACTCGTCGCCTGCAACTCTTCTGACAGTAAGTCCTTTGGTTACTTCACTTCTTGCCAGCCCTGGCCTACTAAGCAGATGAATTGTTGATCGATGTTTGGTGGGTCTTGCATTTGTGTTTTGTAGAGGCTACGTGGCTACCTGTCTCGCCTTGTGTCAGTGCTGCCTGATGCATGGCTACTCCCTGATTGCGTGCTTCTGTCAGTGATGTCTAGTGGTGTTTTTTTAGAAGTGTTGAGACTGTTGTCTAATGTTTAAAATCAATGGCAGGCCTTTATGTTTTTTTTTAATAATCTGTTGAGAGGTAAATTAACTATTTCTGACTCACTGACCTGGGCAACTATTGCATTTATAGCTTCCATGGCAGCCCTCAGTCAATCTTTTATTATCGTCTTGCGTCTTGCATTCGTGTGAATGCTTAAACCGTGTCGACCACATCCTGGATGGATGGATGGATGGACATTAATAAATAAATGCAATGTATGATATCCTATTAAAGTTCAATGGAAACCACATGCCCCCCCTTATCAGCAACATGTGGCATAAGCATTAGGGCACCAAATGGCTATAACCCATCAAGCAATCAGAACAAGGGATACACCCCTCTCCTGCTTATGACGTCAGAGACGGAGATGCCATATAAGCTCCGCCCACAAAATTAGGCTCCGCTCGAAGTACCACTTAACCTCTCTTATAACTAAATACATCTTTTTAAGTTATTTTGTTGTTGTTTTATTCTTTTGATTAACCAAATGTAGATGCATTTAACTAAATGTTGCTAAAGAACCCGACTTTTATTTAAATTAGACATGCATTCTGTCAGGATGGTGGTGTGCTTTTTACAGTCCAGGGTCATCGGTTAGCATCAGAACAATTTCCACTGCTAGCCATTTTGTCCCCAATTTCACAAGAAATTTTAAAGAAAACAGTGTTTCTACACGCATGCACTACAGGAGAGTGAGTTAAAGAGAGACAATGAGCACATGTGCTCATTTTAACAAGGATTACCCACATTATTCCTTGATTCTTGTTGTTGAAATGCTCAGGATGCTTTATTATTCATATTGGCAGGAAAGTGCTTCTTTACTTAAAAAACATAATGGTTAAGGGGTTTATTTGAAATAACAGGAGTACCGTTGTTACCGCCATTTTGAAATTGGGCATCTGCGTGAGTGTGCATGCGCAAGCTTCAGATCTTCAGGTCGTCATTTTGCCCGCATTGTTCAAACAGAGTCTGAGGTTATTCCTCCTAAATGTTTGCTGGTTAAATGTTTTCTTCAACCTAACACGCTAAATGCTTTTTTTCTTCTTTAAACATGTTGGTTAAAAGTAAATAGTTTCAGTGCTTTCTTTTTTTAAAACGACATTCTGTATGTTAATTGGTTCCGCTTCTGCTTGTTTTAACTCTTGTACTTGTTTAAATTCCGCCTACTTTTCTTTCTTTTTAAAAAATAACACTAAAGTTTGTCTTCTTTAAACATTTTGGTGCTTTCTTCTTTTAAAATAAACCAGGCGCTTGTGTCTACTGTGGACGGAACCCCACTGAATGTGTATGAGCTAGCTTACGTTCATTCTGCTATCATTTATTATTCCTTAAAACATAATTAAAATAACACATTAATAAATACATGTAATTTATTTTTATTCTATTAAAGTTTAACAGCAAACCCTTATATCCCAAACCAAATGGCCCCTTTTCAGCAACATGTGCCATAAGCATGTATGATACCATATTGACATAACCCTCAACCAATCAGAATAAAGGAATACGCCCCTCTTCCATTTATGATGTCATAGAAGGGGGGAGCTTTAAGCTCCTCTCATTGTACCAGGTACTATTTTTTGATGGCCATTCCAAAACCTTCAGCTTGTGTCTCTTGAGGTATGTTTAGGATCATTGTCCTGTTGTAGAAGCCATCCTCTTTTCAGCTTCAGTTTTTTTTCCCAGATGGTGTGATGTTTGCTTCCAGAATTTGCTGGTATTTAGTGGAATCCATTCTTCCCTCCACCCGTGCAATGTTTCTTGTGCCACTGGCTGAAACACAACCCCAAAGCATGATAGATCCACCCCCATGCTTAATATTTAGCAAGGTGTTCTTTTTATGAAATGCTGTTCCTTTTTTTTTTCCAAACATGCCTTTGCTGATTGTGGCCAAAGGGTTCTATTTTAACTTCATCAGTCCACAGCATTTTTTTCAAAACTGAATCAGGCTTCTGTAGGTGTTCTGTTGTATACTTTTGATGTTGGATTTTATGATGGGGACACAGGTAAGGTTTTCTTCTGCTGACTCTTCCATTAAGGTCTTGTCTGTGCAAGCATCGCTACACAGTGGAACGGTGCACCACCACTCCTAAGTCTGCTAAATCTTCCTGCAGGTTTTTTGGAGTTAAATGTGGGTTTTGATTTGTCTCTCTGACCAGCATATGAGCAGTTCTCTCTGAGAGTTTTCTTGGTCTTCCAGATCTCATCTTGACCTCCACAGTTCCCCTGAACTGCCATCTCTTAATTATATTTCTCACTGTGGGAACTGCAAGCTGACAACACTTTGCTATCTTCTTGTAGCCTTCTCCTGCATTGTGGGCATCAATAACTTTCATTTTCAGTCTTACACAGGAACCCATGGTTGTTGAGTGTCCACAAGTGTGTGCACAAAGTGCACAAAGACTTAGAGTATTTGTAAAGTTTTGAAATTGGCACCAGCTGACATTTACTAATGACAGCTGTTGCCATGAATCAGATCTAATCAGCTGAAGGTCTGAAACCTTGTAAAAAGAATCTGAGACTTTGGAACTCTTTGGAAACTTTTGCACAGTGCCATAATAATGTTTTTATTTTTTATTTTTGTTCAATTTATGGAATAAAAAGTAACCATGCATGAATGTTTGCTCAAAATATTGTGTATTTTTTACATTTCTAGAGAGACTGTGTTCACATCTTTTCAATTACAAAATCACTAAAATCTGTTATTTTTACTGTTGTTTACTTTTGCACAAGACTGTACACTCAACTTTCATGTAGGATATTTAACAGTAAAATTACAAATCTGCCAGTAAAATTACACCTCAATATGGTCTTTAAACAATAAATCATTTGAATATTTACATTTAGAGACAGCGCTCCTCAAAAAAAAGTTGTATCAGCAGGATGCCAGTTAGGAATTAAATGAGGTTCAACCACATGCACAGGAGTACTATTTGGCTAACTTTTGTGCGTTCCCTTGTGAAAAAAAAGTGTATTAAGTGTATGTTTTAAAAAGTATATTAAGCACAAAAGGTATGTGTCACGTCCAGCTCATACGATCCTCGTGTTTGCCACGCCCCACTTGTTACCTCTCATGAACTCCTGATTGTACTCACCTGTTGCTTGTTGAATTCAGCTTGTCTTGTGTATTTAGTCCACATCCCAGTGAGTATAGTCAGATCGGTCATTGACGTTTGTGGACGTTAAGTGCTCGTTTTGTCCTGAGTGTCTCCTATCCCATCAATAAACCCCGTTTGCCCGTACCACCGACTCTGCTCGCCTGCTTCACCGCTCGCCTGACCGCACGCATCATAACAGAAGGACTGATCTCCCGAACGACTCACCACAGCAGGAAGAGGATCCATGGCTTGTCCTGCTGCTTGAGGTGAGGTATTAGCTAGACCAGCCGGAGGTCCGCGCGGATCCCGGCTTAAGGGAATTAGCTGAACGGAGTTGGACCCTCCTACAAGAGGTCACTCCGCGCACGGAAGCGCATGCTATAGAGGAGGTACGCACAAACCTTCAGCAGCTCGTCGACCAGGTGACAGGGAAGCAGCTCCAGCCGCTTGCCTTCGCAGAGGTTACCCCACCTCCACCTGCCTGTCGGCGAAAGAAGAGGAGGTGCAGGGGAAAAGGAGATTTTAGTGCTATATCAGAGAGCGGAGGCATACCGCTTTTGTCAAAATGACAAGTCGGGTCAAAGGTCACAAAGATCAAAGGGTTGAGCTCACTAGTGGGCGGGGCCAGAACTAGTGGTTAGTGTAGTTAATTATTTTTTTGAAAATAATTTGTGAAATTTATGGCGGTTGGTTTATTATTATTATTATTATTATTTAGTTTCAGTGACTTTGGTGCTTATGAATATGTGTGGGATTTGTCCGAATAGCCAGTGTTATGAGGGTGATGGCTGATGGAGCTGAGTGTGGAGCTGAGCGGGGTGCCGCTGGTGCAGTACTGTTAGAAGGTGGATGATGTCCCCGTTGGCCCGGAGCCTGGAAATGTTGTGGATAAGGAATTCTACTGCCCTCTGAGGGTGTGTGTGTCTGCGAAGGACTTGGACATTCTCAGAGCGATGTTGGAGCTTATCCTGGTGTTGCGCGAGTTCGAATGAAAATCTGGGAAAATGAGAGTTTGAGCGTAGAATGAGAAGAGGTGGGTCTGACGTTATCCTCCAATAAATGCTTTGCTGCAGTTTGCCTGTGTGTGTGTGTCTGTGGCAGGGAGGGGGGCAAACACTACCCCTCCTGCAGCAGCAGGCCCGTGTGTCTGCGTCTGTGAAAAGTGACAGGGAGGGGAGCGGGTAGTGCCTGTGACAGTCTAGGGAGTGAGGGTGACCCCCCTTTTTCTTTAATGTTATCTGAAAAAACTGCTTTGGTAAAGGTAGTTTTTTTTTCACATACAGCAGATATTTACATTCCACTAGGTCATCCCGGTCAAATTGTACCGGCCACACATCAAATTTGACAATTTGTCTTTCAGTATATAAAAGGATTTTTGTTTGAAGTTGGACAGTGCATGAAAAGGTTTTTTTTTGAAGTTGGGGTAAAGTTGGGGCCGAGTAGTTTTCCTATACACCTGTTATCTACAACCCCCCACCCCCCACCCCCCCCCGCAGATCATCCTGGGTCGAGTGTAACGTCAGTGTCTGTGCATAACTAGTTAAAAGACAAAGACCGCAACGTACATCAAATAGACATTCGATATAATTAAGAAACAAGATAATCCTTGGTAACCTTAAATTTGACACGCTCCTTATTTCTCATTCTTGTCTTTGCCTACCCCCCAAAAAAGATGTCTATGCGTATGTCGGGAGTGCCATGCCCCCAGCAGGACGTGCAGTAGGCCTAACAGTAAGAGGTAATACAGAGATTATAGATACAGACATGTCTGGCACAACCGAAATGAAAGATTCAGCCTCACAGTCTAAGATTCAGGAGGAGGAGGATGGTGTGCGGCCTCCCGGGGCTCCACCGTCTGAAGACCTGAGGACTACCTGGGAGATGCCCAACGGGGATAAACTAGTCTGTCTTTTTGACTTTGATGACTTTGATGAAAATCTTTCAGGTAACTGGAGACGCCACAGACCCCCCGACAGACGACCCACATCTGGTGAGTTTATTTTTAACGGAATGGGGAAACTAAGTCTCGATGGTGAAAACGAGCACCAAACCCGACTATCAGTCGAACACCTCTAGTATGGAGATGCACTATAAAATTGCTAATGATGGTAAAGAACGGAGCACCTTTATGAAGTGAAACTTGATCGAGGAGCCGTGGGAGAAGATGATGAGTATATGGCAGCAGCCTAAATGCATCTGTTTTGGAATGAGAATACCGTATGTGATTTTGATGCAAATGTTTGAAGAAAAGAGCAGTTACTTCCACATGCTGTTCAAGGACAGTCGGGCGCGTAAGGAGATCCAAGGGTTGAAAAAACTTATGATGTAAGGAACGTCACACCCCTCACGCCCCACTTTACATCTCAACCTTGATCAACAGCATATAAAGTGGACAGTGTTACAACCCTCTCAACATCATACCCATCATGGCGGCACCTACAGCTTCCAGCGGCAAAGTCATTGCAATATCAATGTCTGGTACAAACAAAAGTAAAGAAATCAGAAGAAGGGCGTATCACTTCCCAGGATTATTACAGAATGCTGCCGTGACCCGAGGGCTGCCTGGCACATGCCTAAGCAACGCAACAATTATTCGAGGGCTGCCTGGGACATGCCTAACGGGGATTTACTTTACAGTGTCTTGAATTATGATGATGAGGAACTGCACATCTTCCTGTTCCCTGGGGCGAAGGCAGACGACCAACATTGCCTGAGAGTCTTTGGAGTTGAATGGTAAAACATGAAGTTTATCCTCGTACCAGTGATGAAATTGAGCACCAATCCCTGCAATCAATTGAGCATAGATGGTATGGACTTTCACTACAAAAATGCTAGCGATGGAAAAGAATGGACGACCGTTATCAAGTGGGATGTGACCGGGCCAGTGGAGAGAATGGTGAAAGTATGTCAGCGGCCTACATGCAACTGTTCTGGAATGAGCATACCCTACATGACTTTGATGCGGATATTTGAAGAAAAGAGCAATTTCTACCACTGGGTGTTCAAGGAGCTCGTCTTGTGTAAGGAGATGAAAAAACTTAAGTTGTAATGATCACCCCTTAAAGCTTCCACCGGTAGGTTGGAGGTGGCTGTGGAAACATTCCTGTATGATCTACGAGAGACCTGCGACGGAATGCCGGAAATCAATCGATTTATGTTAAATGTTTTTTAGAAAAAGTTAGTCCACTCTTGTTGCATGCTATTGATAAAAAAAGTGATTGTCAGGATGTTCCTAGGGATGATTATGTGTGTTGCAGCTTTTACAGACTGATATTTGAGATTGCTGCAGTAGGGGATAATTATCACCGGGGAAAACTTACCAGCTGTTTGGAGAGCGAGAAGGACAATCCGCCGAAAGTCTCATACGAGCGTGTCTGTCTTGTATTCCTGACAATGAATTTGACTGTAATCACATTTTTGTATTTTATGCCTTAATTATACATGTAGTTGCCTTTAAATTTCATAATAACCAACCTATTGATGTTAATCAGATAATTTGTACTCTGCATACATGTATCGCTGAAAAAGCCACTACACGGACCTTACTACATGTGACATCACTAATCTACCTCAACAACTGTCACGTCTGTAACTGAATGTATACTAGTACCTCAATAATATTTTTAAAACTGCAAAATGTAAACCCTTGTAATATTTTTTTAAAAAACTTGTATATCTTTGTAATAATCTTTTTAAATAGACAAACTGTATACTGTATACATGTTCAGCAGGGTGACTGAGTAGTTAAGGCATTGGACTTAAGCTCCAATGGACCTATGTGTGTGTGGGTTTAAACCCCACCCCCGCTAAACTATATTTAGCGGAGTATCTCTAAATAAACCCACATACCCACAAAACGCCCTTCCCACCCCACCTATAAAACACATTGTCCTTGCTCTTATCCACTATGACCCCGGTCATACGGGGGTGCCTCCAGACTACAGAGAGCCGTGGAGGAAGATACTGGGAAAAAAGTGGCTATTGATGACATCAGAGACTGGCTGTCTATGCAAGACAGTTATACTTTACATAAACCAGTTAAAAAGAATTTCCCCAGGAGCAGAGTGTTTGTACCAAGACCAGGCCCATCGCAACAAGGCAGGCAAACCAAGCAATTGCTTGGGGCCCCGAGCTGGCCTGGGGCCCCAAGACAACGACTGGTTAAGAATAAAATGCAGCGACAAACTGTGTCCATTTTCCTTGGGGCCCCCAAATTCCTTCAAACGGCCCTGACCAAGACCCATGTATCAGTGGCCGGCCGATTTATGCGACATGCAAGGGCTGGAGACGTACAATGACGGGTTAAAGTATCTCCTTACGGTGATTGATGTTTTTTCCAAAAAGGCCTACGCACGTGCATTAAGAAACAAGATGGGGTGGCTGACTGCGGCCTTTGATTCTATTTTAAATGAGGGGGGCACTCCCTTCAAGGTACAGATGGATGCTGGTAAGGAGTTTTTAAATCTGACTTTTCAGAAACTTTTAAAAAAAACTCATAAAATCACCCATTTCACCCCGGGTAGTGAACTTAAAGCTTCCGTCGTAGAAAGATTTAACCGAACATTAAAAGAGAATGTACAGGTACTTTACAGCTAAAAACACTCAGTGATATGTGGATGTGTTGGACGATCTAATAAAGGGGTATTACCACTCTTTTCACAGTAGTATTAAAATGAAACCTTCCAAGGTCACGGCCAATAATGCCCAGCGAGTATTTCATAATCTATCCCCTACCTCTGAAAAAAAGCAGTCACGTTTTAACGTAGGGAACACTGTGAGAGTATCCAAGCACAGTCAGATATTTGACAAAAAGTAAGTAAGTTTTTGTCATATGCGAACGCGTACCCAGATCCCCGCTGGTGTATAAATTGAGGGACGTGCATGGTGAAATACTCAAGGGGACATTCTATGAAGTGGAGCTGCAGAAAGTCAAAATATCTCCGAAAAGTGCATTCAAGGTCGAGAAGGGTATAGGCTCTAAGACCAAAAATGGGAAAAAGTGGATTTTAGTACGCCGGCAGGGTTGGCCCTCGAGGTTTAATTTGTGGATACCGCAGTTGGATTTGATGCAGATTAAATTATTTTGTAAAAAAAAAAAAATGGAGGATCACCCCTCTTTTTACCTCACTCTACCTTCAAACTCTTGTCTCTCCATCTTCCCCAATAACCAGAGTTCGGTTTACACCGTGATGCTGTCACGACCTATAGAGCTACAGGGGCCTTACAAAGTAGGACTGGCTGAAATCATGTATTGTTACACGTGGCGAAATATTACACATCCGGACAATACTTTCGAACTGAGGGATATGGAGGTAGAGGCAAAAAGAGTCACTGGTCCTTTAGTAGATTTGACTTACCTTCCCTCAGAAAATTAAAGTTGGATATTATGAATCTGTTTCACAGATTGTGGCCAAAATCAACGCTTCGTTAAAAAAAATAGGTACAGATGTTTGCTTCTCATACAGCGAGATTACGCAAAGGGTTAATATAACCGGGTAACAGAAATGCAGAATCAAATTTAAACCTAATCTGGCTTACATGCTGGGCTTTGAACCGGGTCAGTGGTATAATGTAGGAGGTACCACGCCGATCTCACCCTACCCCGCCGATATTCACACGGGATTCTACAATATGTATGTCTACTGTAACATCGGGGAACTGCAGCACGTGAGAGAATTTGTAGTGCTGCTGCTCAGAACCGTTAAAATAGAGGGTAAGTTCGGCGACGTAGTCACTTTACCGTTCCACAAGCTGCACTACGTACTGGTGAACAAGCAGAGCCTCCAGAATTTGCATACTGAGAAAAATAACGATCCAAATACTCTGATTAGTTTCTCCTACGGAAAAATGATTGTCAAGCCACACTTTCGCCCCGTGCCAAAGATCCCTGTTTAAAAAAAGAGTTAGAGAATGCAGAGAGGAGCATGGCGTACCACAATTTGCAGATATTTATTCAGTATTACACCAGGCAGGCGGGGGTGATGTATGGGCGTGAGTTGGGCTCCATGCTCAGTAGGGCTTTTAGATTTGTTTTACCCTTTCGTGGGGTTGATATAGCTAAATCTCATTTGAAATTGGCGGCCAAAGGAATAGCTTTGGATCTCGCCAGTTCTGTAGTCACCGGCCGTTTTACAAACATTGTATGTCTGTGAACCTTTAGTGCTGATTGCGGGCTGCATGGTTATGTGCATCTGGTATAATAAATCTGACTGTCAATGCCCCTGCTTCCACTCGGCGACGAGAAAAGTACGTACATAATATATGGTGCTATTTATTGGCAATCATATTAAAACACAAATTGACAAGCAAGACCGAAATTATACCTCAAACACGGTAAGAAAACCATGTGCTTCCATATCAGCAAGCCCTTCCCGTTCTTCCATAACATACTAGCGCAACCCCTTACATCTCCACCACTGACACGTGTGTTTAAAACAACAGTAACGTATTAAACTATGTACACATACATATAAAAGATCTCTCTCTCTCTATATATATATATAACCACAAATACAAATTACAATTTACTGTAACATAGTTTTACCCATAATAGATAATTAACTATCCCATATAACAGTACTAAATTACACCTGGCTCATACACACTGGTGACCCCAAGCAGGAAGGGTCAGGTCTGCTGCTGGTCTTTCAGAGGGGGAGGAAAAGAGCCCCAGCGCCTTTACACAGGCCCCGGTCATAAAAAACCTTGCAGAGCTGTCAGGATTCACAAGTCTCAAGCTCCTAAGAGAAAGAGGAAGCACCCAGGGGAAATATTTTAAGAAAAGAAAAAAAACACAGTAAGGAAGAATAGCTCTAGCTCACCGCCTCTCCGCAGAATGCACCAAATCTGAGCTAGACCTGTTTGTGGCTCATATAACGCAATTATCCATAGATCACACCAATTATGTAGAAATCAACACATTAAATTCCATTACTGATCATGTTTTGGATTTCCTAATACCGGGATTGGGCAATTTCTATTTGGCCCTGAAGTCTACATTGCTATATCTAAGGCTCAGGCTCGTTTGGGCGGATGGAGCCCCCCTGGCTGAAGTCGACCCCTGTGGTATTATACAGTACCCCCTAAACTGCATATTCTCTCAGCTGGATGTGAGTCTGAACGATGTCCTGATCAGTTCTTCATCGGCCAGGCACCCCTACAGGTCATTCATCAAGACCCTGCTCAATTTTTCTACAGATACGCTAGAGAGTCAGTTTTCGGCAGGGCTCTGGTACAAAGACGTCGGACCCGACTTGGATAGCGTGGGCATTACCCCCCAGGGTCCTAACGTGGAGTTTCAGAAGCATGCTGCGTTCTGTAGCAACTCTCTGGAATTTTCTCTGATTGCCCTGTACACGCTGATATTTTTTTCAGCGAACAAATGCTGTTAATCAATGAGGATATACTCTTAAAGTTTGTAAAGGCTGAAAGCGATTTCAGTCTCATGTGTAGAAATAACGCTGATTATGAACTAAAAATACTGAGGGCCAGCCTGTCTGTGAAAAAAGTGGATGTCTTGGCTTTTGAAGAGGGATGGTATTCACCCCTCGTGGGCTGGTGCCGATCTCCTGTCAAAAAGCATAGCAAAATACCGTATGGCAAACTGGCTTAACCGACCGCCTGCTAGTCGCTTAGAGTCGTCACCCAGGATTCATAATATTGAGACTGTGTCTG
>JAODKE010000064.1:71443-82856 GCA_026779605.1 Mormyrus hasselquistii
GGTTCCTCACCCAGGACCTGTTTGCCTTGGGTGACCCTACCAGGGGCATAAAGCCCCGGGCAACTTAGCTCCTGGGAGACACTGTACTTGATTTTGGTGATCATTGGAACACGCAAACCCCTCCACTACGATAAGGTGTCGACTCCAGGAGAGGTAGATCTCACACACACACAGGTTTGTAATTATATCTTAGTGTTTACTCTCCATACTCATTATTAAAAAACTAAGCAGTATAACAACATTAACCGTGCACTGTATATGGGTATGTGTGTGTGTGTGTGTGTGTGTGTGTGTGTGTGTGTGTGTGTGTTTGTGCACTGCACTGGGGCACTGGGATCCAAACTGACTACAGGGTGGGCTAACCTGTTAGCCACACCATCATCTCTTCCAGCAGTAGCCCAGCTTGCCTAGTTGGTCTCCCATCCAAGTACTGGCGAGGCCCAAACCTGCTTCAGATGGAAGGTCTAAGCTACAGGTGGTGTGGCTGCTGACATCTCAAAAAGAAAGTAATCAATCGACCAATCAATCAATTCAATTTTGAATTCAAATTATTTTGTATAGCGCATTCTTACATTACATTGTCTTAAAGCAGTGGTTCTCAAACTGGGGGCCACCAGATGGTGCTAGGGGGGCTGCATCAAAATTGTAGAATCTAAAAAAAAAATTACCTGTATGTAAATCAGGCTTGTCGACCTATGTAAAATATAATGTATTTTAAAAAAATAGAAGTATAAAAAAAATGTAAATATAAATTTTATGTAGCACATTACGCTGAACGTCACCAAAACCTCCGTTGACGTACCAGTGCACAGAACGGTTAGCCATGAACACGCTGATGAATGCAAAAAGTTTTTAGATAGATGATGCAGCGTCTCAGCTGAGAAGGTTAATACAGAGGAGGCCAGCTTGAAAAAAACAAAACTGCGTAAATTTGACGACTCATACATAAAATATGGTTTTATGGAAACAGAATCTAAAATCTAAAATTAAGTAAAATTGTAAGTTTGAGGATGTTTCGCGTCATGATTTTTTTTTTTTTGAGGAGGGGGGCCACAAAAGGATTCACCCTACACAAGGGGGCCTCCTGCTGAAAAAGTTTGAGAACCACTGTCTTAAAGCACTTTACAGCATCTCCACCCAAAGCCCCCAGTGAGCAGCCAGAGGAGACAGTGGCAAAGAAAAACTCCCCAGAAGGAAGAAACCTTGGGAGGAATCAGGCTCAGAGGAGGAGCCCATCCTCCAGGGGGAAGCAGAAGAAGCCCTAACCCTAACCAGACTCGGAGGGGGAGCCCATCCTCCTGGGGCCAGCAAGGAAAGTCAAAGTCTCAATTCACATTTTCCCAGTCTTCCATTTGAGATACAAGCATAGGACAGGGAGCTGATGACAGGCAAGTGCTGGAGCTGCTTCAGATGGCAGGGTGAACAGTAGTATGGTAGCAGGGTATACTGGGAAGGCGTCACAGGCAGAAGGGCGAGCAGAATATTTGGGGTCTCCAGGTAGCACCCCCAAGGGCAGTAAGGGAAATAAAATGTGCAATTAACCAAAGTAGGGGGGACTAGAGGCAGTACAAACGGTTAGGTGAGTGCAGTATGTAAGCTCCGGCAGATAAGGCTATGGCAGCTTAAGTAGGAGTGAGAGGCAGGCGGGAATGCAGGCATGGGGAGTCCCTGAAATGTCAGCACTCCAATTCCACAAGGGGGTGTAAAGCTAGAGTGACAGCACTGACAGTTCAGTTCACCCAAAGCCAATGGCACCGATCCCCACCCAGCTAACTAACCTAAACAGGTGTGTTTTTACCCTAAACTTGAATATTGAGAGTGAGCCTGAATCCCACACATCCGGTAGAAGACTGAGAAGCTCTCTAAGGGAAAGCTCTGCAGCCTGCCGTAGCTCTTTCTGCCCTGGGTACTAACAGATATCCTGCTCCTTGAGATCGAAGAAAGCGAGGAGGGTTGGCCAACAGATTACTAAGGTATTCTGTGCAAGGCCAGTCATAAGATAATAGCAATATTTTGTAGTCATTCCGAAACTTAACTGCAAGCCAGTAAAGGGAGCATAGAACAGGGCTAATACAGTATGATAATTTTTTTTTATTTTAATATGATCAAACTCTGGCTGCTGCATTTTGTACTTGCTGAAGTTTATGTAAGGATCCAGATGGGCGCCGAGAAAGGAGGGTGTTACAGTAGCCCAGTCTGGAATATATATAGGCATGTACTAGTTTTTCCGTATCTATGGAAGTAGAACATCTTCCTAAGCTTGACTGTGTTCCGTAGATGATAGAACACAGTAATACTTTTAATGTTAGCATCAAAACATAAATCTGAATCAAGCAGAACACCAAGATCTCTGACCACTGTGTTAGGTTGAGAAGGAAGACCACCGAGGTTGAGGTTGTCAAACTTATTTCGAGCATCCTTGTGACCAATTAACAGTACTTCTGTTTTTTCTGTGTTTAACATAAAGAAATTGTCATCCAGCACCGGATATTTAGTAGGCAGTCTACTAACCAAAAGAGTTGTGATGCATTATCCGGCTTAACAGATACATATATATAAAACATTGTATCATCAGTATAACAATGAAACCCAACACCATGAAGTGAACAGTAGCGGGCCCAGCATTGATCCATGAGGGACACTGTACTTGACTTTGGTGATTGGAAGATTCATTATTCACATGGACAAACTGATAGTGATCAGTTAAATAGGAACGAAACCAAGAGAGAGCTGTCTCTTTAATGCCAACCATAGATTCTAGCTTTTCCAAGAAGATATTATGATCCACAGAATCGAATGCTGCAGTTAAGTCTAGCAATACCAACAAAGATATACAGCCATGGTCAGAAGCCATAAGCAAATTATTCACTGCTTTGACTGAAGCTGTTTCTGTGCTATGGTTTGGATTAGCGAGGCTGATATAATTCATTAGCATTATTTTTCTGTAGGAAAGAAGACAGCTGGTGAGAAACGGCTTTTTCCAGGATCCTTGAAATGAATGGATGATTTGAGATTGGTCTATAATTTCCTAAATCACTAGGTTCAAGATTTGCTTTCTTTAGAACAGGTCCAATAACAGCTAGTTTAAAAGGTTTTGGAACATATCCAAGCCTAAAACACGAGTTTAACACAGTTAACAGGGTAGTGCTTGTGATACAAATATTGACTAGAAGGAGATATATTTTTGTAATCAGCTTTGGAACATATTTTTATATTAATGCAATGGTACCTGTGTATTAGACAGCTAACACACAAGGATAAGCTAAAGAGAATTGAGAGTTACCTGTAACATAATAAATATGTTTTGGAACTTTGTACTTATTAGATTTCATAGAAAACAAAGGAAGTTCAGAGCGCACTTGACAGATAAAACAGGAAAAGGTTACTGTCATGACCACGGGAGCATGGACCAGGGAAACAGGCAAGGGAGATAAAAACTGGGGTAAAATAAAAGGATTTAATGGGGAATCAAAGGGGCATAGAACACAAGCACTTCACGACACCACATGACACTATAATGACCGAACTAGGGAAACAAACTCTGACGTGGACTTAAATACACAAAACTAATCAGGACAACTCAAAACCACTGATGAACATGGGGAATGCACATGGGGTTGATGAGGGGGCGTGGCACACAAGAGGAGTGGACGATTGGGCTATGACAGTTACAAACGAGCGGTGGCTGCTTGCAGGTGGCCAGACCCATGAAATAAAGGTTGTATGTACAGTAAGTGCATAAGTCTTGAACTTAAAGATGCAAAAGGATTGTGTACCCCCATAAAAGTCATGTTAACCAGAAGGTTCTTTGAGTGTTACCATGGAGACATTATCGAAGTGGTTGCTGCCTAAGCTCAGGTAATAAAGCTATGTCATATACTCAAGACATCAGCCTCAGACTCAAATTTCTACCACATGTTAATCAGTGGTACAATCTCCTTGAGGGATTTTGTAGGAATTGGATATACAAAGCTAGTAAAGGATTTGCAGGCGGAAAGTAAGCTCAACAGTTCTGATTGTTTTATAGGAAGGAAAGATTCAAAGGTCACATTATCAGTATGCATAGGACTAGCAGGAAACTGGCAGCTGTATGTAGCTACAGACCTGCACTGGATGGTCTGTCTAATCTTAGTTATTTTACCATTAAAAAATGTAATAAAGTCATCACTTAACGTTGAAGAATTCTGTGTTAACCTAGACACAGATTCAAACATGAATTTTGGATTATTTTTGTTCTCTTCAATTAGTCTGGGGAGAGACACAGATCGCAGTCACTAGTGCTTGTCTGTAATTAGAGAGGCTCATCCCTGGTAGATCTGAAAAATTCTAATTTAGTTGAGCGCTGTCACAATGTGCAGGGCACGGAGCAGGGAAGCAGAAGAGGGAGACAAAGGATCAGGGAATAAGGGTTTTAATGGGCACACGGAGTGGCATATGAAGGAAGACCTTTACAACAATACAATGACAGAACTAGGAAGACATAGTCTGACATGCACTTAAATACACAGAACTAATGAAAACAACTTGAAACAGCTGATGACATGGGGATCCCACACAAGGTTAACGAGGGGGGTGTGGCACACAGGAGGATCGGACGAGCGGGTTGTGACAAGCACCATTTGCGCTCTAGCTTGTGCGGAGCCTGTTTAAGTTCAATCAGAGTACCAGGGAGCAGGTTTCTTATCCCTATGCTTAATCTTCTTAAGTTGAGCTACAAGATCTAGGTGCTGTGAAACAATTTCTCCATGTTCACAGTTACCTGCTCATTGTACTTTGGAGCTGGAGTTGAAGGGAGACTATACTGTATATCAAACATTAACAAGTAATGATCTGAAAGCAAAAGATTCTGAAGAATAATAGATATGTGTTCCAGCAGGATACCACGGCTAAGAATCAAACCCTGGGTGTGGTTACAGGCATGAGTAGGCCGACTGCATTCTGTCATATACCTACAGAGGCTAGGATATCAGCAAATGTTGTTGTTAAAGGATCACCGTCATTTCCCATATGGATACTAAAATCACCAACAATCATGGCTTTGTCAGTAGTGACCACCAGGATTGTTTAAAATCTCCAAACTCCTTATGAAAATTCCTGTAGACCAGACAGTCTATACACAATAACAATGGTGACTGGAGGTGAGGAACTACAAAGAAATGAGCCAGCAAGACTAAGAAGAAGAATTTCAAATGTGCTAAAGCTATAAGCACTTTGCTCAGATACTCTTAGATTCAACTGAAATATTGCAGCAGCACCAGCACCTTTGCCATGCTGTAATCAGCTGGAGTAGATTCATTTAGTGCATTGAAGTCATTCGGTTTAAGTCAGGTCTCAGTGAGGCATAAGGACCAAGACTAAAATCAGAAATCATTTCATTTATTAGTAGCACCTTAGGAGCCAGTGATCTTACATTCAAAAGTTTTAGCCTTGCATTACACCTATTATCTAATAACGGATTCATTCATCCATCCATTATCTAAACCACTTTATCCATTTGGGTGGCGGGGAAGCTGGAGCCAATCCCAGCATCTTCGGGTGAGAGGCAGGGTATACCCTGGGCAGGCCGCCAGTCCACCACAGGGCCTCGTTTTAATTAATACAAAGTTATTACGACACACACTATGGTGGAATAGACCTCCACAATTAAAAGTGTGGGGAACAGACACAGTCCCAGTAACATGAACCCTAGGTGACGACTGTAAGTGACTAGCAGGTGGTCGGTTATGCCAGTTTGCCTGCCGCCTGGACTTGGCTCTGGCTAGTCAGTGATTTGCCTTGAGACTATGAGCTATGCTTTTGGCAGGTCCGTAGTCGTAAAGGGGAAAGTTAGAGATCTGTTTTGTCTTCAGTTCTGTGCAGGCTGCTTTCAGGCATTGGTTGGCTGCTAGGATCGCTGCACTATGTGGGTGTTGTGTAAATGGTGTGTGCATTTGTGTTGTGTTGTGCGTGTTTTGAAGCAGAAGATTGGAATTGTCTGGAAGTATATTTGAGTGTTTGTGTGCCAGAACAGTTTTCATATATTTTTTCCGATCAGCGTGAGTGCTTATCTGTCCTTGTTAATGATCAACTTGAGTTTTATTGACAGTGTTTAAGGTGTGGCTGCGGTGTCACGTAGGCGGCGTTTCTGACCACATAGCATCACAACAAACACCCACGGAGTAATATTATCTAACGTCAGTAACGTTAACTCGGAAAAGGACAGCTGCTCCTGAGCTTTGCTCGGTCGCCAGTCGGGGCCGGAAGGACATTTTCCACTTTTTTCCCCGCTCCAGCAGTAGCCTGCTCTCAGAGGGTTTTTTGTGGTTTTTCAGCCTCCCTAGAGCAACTTTGCTTTATGTCAGATATACGTGGTTCATCAAGTTATTCTCGGGTAAGTAATTGTTAATTTGGTCATTTTAAAAGTTTCATTTAAAAGGTTTTTATCTCTGACCCAATCAGATTTACGTTGTAACGTAAGTGTTAACTTAGCGTTGTATTGTACTCTGCACTTTATTCTATTAACTATACGTTAATTTAATTAACTAAAAGTTAAATATGCTATATGAAGTTAGTGGACTCATGGTCAAGGTTCATGACCTCGAGGAGCAACTGAATCTCATCCGACACATCATGGAGTTACAAGAGATACTTAATGCACCTTCTAGGGAGACGGTGTTTATGTCACAAGCAGGGCAGGGGGATAATGAAGGGCAGAGAGGTCAAGAGAGCTGGGTGACCGTAGGTCATAGACGTAAGAAAGGAAGTACACAGTCTACAGAGGCGGTATCACCTGAAGTAACTGGCTCTAACCTCTTTCAGGTGCTTCCAGCTTTAGACCCGGAAGAGACTGGGGAGGCAGTGAGGAGCCCCCTCCCCCCAGGAGGAGGGAGGTTGTAATAGTAGGGGATTCAATTATTAGAAGTGTAGACAGTTATGTGTGCACCAGTATGGTGTCTTGCCTGCCTGGTGCCCAGGTGGGGGACCTTCCGAATCGTGTGGACAGGCTTTTTGGCCCCAGCCGGGGTGGATCCAGTGGTCATTGTGCATGTTGGCACCAATGACATAGGAAAAGGCAGGAGGGCTGTTCTGCAGGATAAATTTATAGACGTTGCGGATAAGCTTAGAAGCACAACATCCATGGCGGTATTCTCTGGAATACTTCCCGTGCCACGTGCAAGCCAGGCTAAGTTAGGGGAGATAAGGAGATTAAATGCGTGGCTAAAATAGTGATGTAGGAAAGAGGCGTTTAAGTTTATGGGGCACTGGAAGATCTTCTGGAACAGGTGGGACTTGTTCAAGCTGGACGGGTTGCATCTGAACCAGAGGGGAACCAGTGTATTGGGGAACCATATATGTAGAGTAGTTGAGGAATGTTTAAACTAGGAACTGCAGTGGCAGGGAGGTTAGTTAAGAATATAGATGGGGAGAGAAGGAAAGCCCCAAATAGTATTAAAAGTGGGCACTGTAAAAGACCTACCCTTTGTGGTCTGTATTTAGATGCTAGGAGTATTAGAAACAAAATTCATGATTTAGAGGCTTTTCATCAGACACTTACAACATTGTAGGAATAACTGAAACATGGATGAGTGACAATGATGGAGAAGAATATAACGTTGTTCTGTAGAAACTGGATAGGCAAGAAGAGAGGTGGTGTTACAGTATATATAAAAGAAAACTTGCAGGCAAGGGAGCTCACTGATAAAAATAAAAGTACAGAAGCTGGATAAAAGCTATGAATAAAACTAGATGCTAAAGACTCAAATGGCCTAATTGTCCGTGTTTGTTATAGAGCAACTAATGAGCTGCAGAGGAAAGCAGAATGTTATATGAAGATATAAGGATTATGAGTAATAAAAATGATGTGGTTATGGGTCATTTTAATTTACCTGGGATACAGTGGGACACAGTCTCTGGCTCTTCTGTAAACTTCATATGGTGGAATTAGTACAGGATTGTTTTTTTACTCAGTTTGTTAATACCTCTACCAGGGGAGAAGCCCTTCTTGATCTTGTTTTCTCTAATAACCAGGATAGGATTGGAAAGTTAGTGGTTTTACAACCATTGGACGGTAGTGATCATAACATGGTTAAATTTGAGTTTTATTTTAGTGTCCGAAGAGCAAAGTCCAAAACAAAAGTGTACAATGTTAGGAAGGTTAACTTTAATGGTATGAGACTGAAACTAGAAACTGGATGGAGTTAAATAGCAAAACTGTTGAAGAGGCATGGGAATTTTTTAAAAGCACATTGTTGCAAGTGCAAGAGGACTTCATACCTGTTTCCAGCAAAACTAAATCTAGCAAACGACAACCAATGTGGTTTACTAAGAAAATTAAGAATAAAGTCAAAAGGAAAAGGGCTCTGTTCCACAAATGGAAAACTAATGATTCCAAAATAAAGCAGGAGTATCTAATAGGGGTGTAACAATGCATCGATTTGTATCGATATATCGATTCAATGGTAAACGATCCGCATAAATATCCGTGACCGCATAAATATCCATGCATGCATTTTTTTCTCGCCGGTTCCAGTATTGTTTTCATGATGCACTCAGACGGATACATGGCCTATACTCCTACAATGCAGGTGGCAGTAGTATAACGTCTAGGTGGCAGCATGCGATGGTGCATATGTGTTTCACTCAGTGGTATTTTGGGTATTACAACAATGCAGGAGGAAGCGAGTAGCGATGAAGTATTACACTTTCCAGTCGGGAATAAATTGTGTCTAACCGCTTTCAGGTGCTTCCAGCTTTAGACCCGGAAGAGACTGGGGAGGCAGGTGGGCCCTTGGGCACTGAGGAGCCCCCTCCCCCCAGGAAGAGGGAGGTTGTGGTAGTAGGGGATTCAATTATTAGAAGTGTGAAAACTTTGTGACTTGATTTAAAATGGAAATTGTTGCATGAATCATGTAACATGATCTATGTCCATCTAAAGATTTTAGTTCACCTAATTGCACTTTATTTTGCTTATTTGGAACATACTTGACGATGTTTTTATAATGTGAACTACATTTTATTTACAGTTCCCAATAAAATGATAAAATGCATATTTGCCTTTTTTAATTCATTAAAATGTAAAGGATTGTGTGAAATTTCATCATTTCGACTACTGACCCCATCTTTATCGAACTGACTCAAATCATATCGTATCGTGGGAATTTCTGAGATATAAAAAAAAATCGAACCATTGGCTTAAGAAATCGATATTGTATCGTATCATGAGGAAAGCTGTGATTTACACCCCTAGTATCTAATTCTACAGGTTGAGTTACAAAATAACATTAGACACTCCAAGAGGAATGTAAAAAGAAAGATTGCATTGGAGGCTAAGGATGAGGATAAAAGTTCATTTTTCCACTCTAAAAGAGCTCTAAAAGCTGAAATCACTAATTTGCAGAAAATGAAACTGATATAGTAAATGAGTTTAATGATTATTTTACACAGTTGTTCACATTAAAGAACACGATTAACTTAACACCATTTTGTATGAATACAGTATTGTCTATGACCAATATATGTGTAACTGAGGCTGATGTGGTACTAAGCCTAGCTAAACTCAAAATAAACAAACCTGATGGCATCTTACCTATAGTTTTAAAAGAGATGAGGGATATTATTAGCCAACCGTTATCTATACTACTCCAGAAATTGTTATCTGCTGGTGTGGTACCTTCTGATTGGAAGCATGCTAATATAACACCCATATTCAAAAAAGGGGATAGAAGTTATCCAGCAAACTATAGGCCAATCAGTATAACTAGCATTACTGGAAAAATAATGGAAGCTATAATCCAAGTGAAAATGGTAGATTACCTGGATTCAAATAACATTCTGAGGGATAGCCAACATGGATTTAAGAGAGGAAGATCCTGTTTAACTAATTTACTTGAGTTCCCAGTCTGATCCTTGTGTGTAATTAGCTTACATAAATCTCCCACCGTGTATCCTTCTAGCAGTTGAGCATCTGACAACGCTGTGTTTCCTATGTGCAATGGAGTTCGGTGCTAGTTGGGTGCTTGATGTAGTCTTTTTCAGGACTGCTACTAAAATAATTTTAACTGAATGGCATTCTTGATGTGGTGTCATGGTTAAAGGTGATATATATGTATAATATAAATTTAAAGTTTCGCTATGAACCGCGGGTGTCCAGAAACATACTATCTGCCGTAAAGTGTTTCGTGGGACCGATCGTCGCTGGCTAGCGGAGAAACATCACCATGTAACATGGTACAAAAACCCTGTGAGAGCAAAACGACTTAAGACAGATCGTGCAGTACCTCTTAAGGCAGAAATACAGTTGCTGTGAGCTATGTATGCGTATCCGTACACAGTTGCGTTGTTAACGTTTGAGCTGATATACTTGCGTCCGTACTCTGCGTTGTAATCTGTAGTGTGTACTCCTTACCACCAGGGGTCAGTGTCGAGGCTACAAACCAAATAAATGAATGAATACCTGTATCTTAAAATCGCCATCTATTACGAACGAACATGTCTTCCCTTGAAGAAATATTAATCTTCATCATACTGAGACAGTACCAGAGAAGAAAACGCAAATCGCGGCGATGATACATTCGACCAATTAATAGATCTCGTCAGCAAAATGGGGAATTATTTTCTCTGGTTCTGCCAATGAAAGACACTGACGAGGAAAAACACCAGGAATATTTCCGAATGTCTCCTAAAGTGTTTGAGGAATTGCTCTATCGAATTCGCCCTCACACAATCAGACTCACAGTGACCCAATACGCAGCGCTCAGCGACTGACTGTCACTTTTCAGTTTCTCGCAACTGGGATGAGCAATAGAGCCCTTGCAGCCAGTTAAAAGCTTGCCTCAGCCACTGTTGGCTGCATTGTCAGTGAAGTGTCCCAAGCAATATGGGTATCGTTAAAAAACAAGTTTGATATCCTGATCAAACAAAATGGCAAAGCATTAAGGAGGATTTTTGTCTGTATGGAATTATCCCAATTGTTTAGGATCAATCGATGGGAAACATGTCAGGGTACAAGCACCACAAAACAGCAGCAGCCAGTTTTACAGCTACAAGGAGTATTTTAGTTCAACTTTTTCCGCGCTTGAATGTACAGGTCTCGCACTTGTTGCCACTTGTTTTTACAAAACAACACAGATATAGAGAACAGTCAGAGTGAAGGAAGGTGATTCAAGATTCTTTATTTCTCACATGCATAGTCATACAGGTACAACATGCAGTGAAATGTATAGTGAACCACTCTTTTTGACTGTGCCTCCATTAAATAGATAATTAAACAAAAAAAAAAAAATAGTAAAACTTTGAAATAGATTTAACAAATCTGAGACAGAGTTGCATATGTGCAAGTTAAAGTGCATTTTGCAATGTGCACAACAGTGTGAACAGCTTAGAAACCCTTGTAATAGTGTAGCAGCATGAAGAGTGCATGTACAGTAATAAATGA
>JAODKE010000064.1:101177-113455 GCA_026779605.1 Mormyrus hasselquistii
TCCAGCTCTCTCAGGTGTGAGGGGTTTGACCTCAGGGCTGAAGCCAGAGAAGAACAGCCTTCTTCTGTGACTCTACAGCCTGAAAGCCTGCAGAGAGACAGACAAAGACTCCTCAATAAATAAGATCACCTCAACGTTACTGTCACACCCAGCTCTTACGATCCTCGTGTGTGCCACGCCCCCCTCGTTACCTCATGTCATTGCCTGATTGTTCTCACCTATTGCTTGTTGACTTCAGCTTGTCTTGTGTATTTAGTCCGCGTCTCGGTTAGTTTGCCCAGATCTGTCATTGTAATGTTATTGTGATGTTCATTGCCGTCTGTCGGAATAAACCCGTTTGCTCGTCACCTTGCCTTCTGACCTGCTCCTTCTCTGCGGCTTGGCTGCTCACCCACCGCACAACGTGACAGTTACAAGCATTTCTTTTAAGTAAAAGTGACTGCACTAATAAATATTTCAATACTCACGCAAAATTAACATCTTTTGACAATTTTATAAGAACCTATACTCTTCAGAACAAGGACCAGATGCAGATCATATAGAATCATTTTTAAATAATCTAGACTTAGATAACTCCATAAGGTCCTCAACTACAGTAAATGCCTAACAACCAATCGCCCAGACAGTCATTCCTACTATATCAGACAAACTTCATCAGACACGCCTCGGACAACATCTGTAGATTATTTAATTCAGTCAGTATTGCTCAGCATACCCATACTAAAACCATAATTACATCATTAGATGCAGAAAAGGCATCTGACAGCATTTGGACATTTCTCTTTAATACCTTCCATAGATTTCAGAGTCGTTCACCCACTGGGTTAAATACTGTACACCTCACCCAAAGCTACAGTGATCACAGATGGGATCACATCACCTGCATTCACACTCTGACGGGGAAGACGGCCTGCCTGCCCACTCTCTCCTTCATTGTTTGCCATCTTCATAGAATCACTTGTGGCAGCAATACGACAGAACAGTGAAACAAATGGAATTCATACCAATAACTCAACACAAAATTAGTCTCTATGCAAATATCATCTTGCTGTTTTTACAAAACCCTCAACCCTCAATATATGAAATTTTTATTTTATTAATACCTTTACAAATCTATCAAACTACACAACCCACAATATTCTCACTGTCTAAAGATACCTGGGATTCAGCTGATCAGGATGGTCCATTTCACACTGGAAATATCCAGTAATTGGGTATCAACATCTCCCCCAGCTGTCAGACTTGTTTACCCTCAACTACACCCCCTTACTCAAAACAATAGATGAATCTCCCACTCTCACGAATAGGACCTATTTCAACAATCAAAATAAATATTCTCTTCCGGAATAATTTCTGAAAAAATCTTTGAAACTCTTAATTCATTAATGTCACATTTTTACTAGAAAAACAAAAATGCAAACTCAGACATTCCACATTACAGAAAAATAAATCTCAAGATGAAGTACAAGCTCAGATTTTTCTTCATTATTACTTAGCAAATCAACTGCAAGACTTAACTAAATGGTCACACTACAGTAGTAACAGCAGCTCATGGTTACAGCAGGAGCAGCTGTACTGTAAAAATCTCAGACAGGCAGAGTTACCCTTAAAATTTCATTAAATAAACAAAACTGCTTTAACAATGCAGTGCTGCTATTTCCACAACGCTGACAGCCCAGTGGAAAGCCATTAAAATCACAAATCGCACTCTCAGACCCTGTAAATACACACCAATCTGGAATAATCTGGACTTCCTACTTCACAATATCACTATTCACTATCACTCACGGGAACAGAAAGGGATTACACATCTCTGCCTCCTTTTCAATAACAGTCATCTCATAAATACGGAGTTGAGAATAGGCAATTTCTGTAATATTTACTAATTGAATCAAAACCAATATGAGCCTTATGCATAATACACTTAATCATCCTAAAATGAGACAATATTCTCCAATTTAAAAATAAAAAGAAATTAACCTCTAGAATATATAATCCTCCACCTGCGACAGACACTGATATTTGTACCAAAAATTAATTGGAATAAGGACCTTAACTTTTCCCCCAGCTCTGATTTCTGGATGGAAGCCTGCAAGAACATATTGACAGTGACAAATACTGGCCTTCAGTTCAGTACAAAGTAATTCACATAAAACATGTGACTCAATACTGTATAAAAAGTAGTCAGCACTGATACCTGCTCACAGTGTCACAGAAAATTATCTGCATGCTATGTGGACCTGTATATTCCATATGTTGCTCTAAAACCGTTATACCTTTCAGCATCCATAGTTCCTTCCAAAACATGCAAGCTGCATACCATATGCACTTATGCACCCCATACCATCAGAGATGCTGGCTTTTGAACTGAATGCTGATAACACGCTGGAAGGTCTCCCTCCTCTTTAGCCCGCAGGACACGGCGTCCGTGATTACCAACAAGAATGTCAAATTTGGACTCATCTGACCATGGAACACTTTCCCACTTTGAAATAGTGCATTTCAAATGAGTCTTAGCCCACAGGACATGACGGCGCTTCTGGACCATGTTCAGATATGGCTTCCTTTTTGCATGATAGTGCTTTAGCTGGCATCTGCAGATGGCACAGCAGATTGTGTTTAGCGACAGTGGTTTCTGGAAGTATTCCTGGACCCATTTATTAGTATCATTGACACAACCATGCCGATGAGTAATGCAGAGTCGTCTGAGAGCCCGAAGACCACGGGCATCCAATAAAGGTCTTCGGCCTTGTCCCTTACACAGAGATATCTCCAGTTTCTCTGAATGTTTTGATGATGTCATGCACTGTAGATGATGAGATTTGCAAATCCTTTGCAATTTCACATTGAGGAATATTGTTTTTAAAGTATTCCACAATCTTTTTATGCACTCTTTCACAGACTGGAGAGACTCTGCCTCTCTAAGACATCACTTTTATATTAAATCATGTTACAAACCTGATATCAATTAACTTAATTAGTTGCTAGATGTTCTCCCAGCTGAATGTTTTTAAACCTTCTTACTTTTTCAGCCATTTGCTGCCCCTGTGTCAACTTTTTTTGGACCTGTAGCAGGCATTAAATTTGAAATGAGAGTATATGAGGTGTATAATTTTCCAGTTTGAACATTTGTTATGCTATCAATGTTCTGTTTTGAATAAAATATTGAATCGTGATTTGAAAGTCTTTTAGTTTTCATTTTATTCAAATTTAAAGAACTTTTCTGGAATTCGGGTTGTTTGTATGTTTGCTGATGTTTGCAGCAAACTATTTTGTGGATAAAAGCTACCTCAAAGTCCCCCCGTCTTACTTTTATGCTGTTGTTATTATTAATTATTATTACTACTGTTTGATTCATGTATTGTACGTTTCAGTCATTACAGATTTACAGATATATATGAAAATGTGTCTGTGTATGTATGGACATATATATGTATGTATTAATATATATGAGTAAT
Source organism: Mormyrus hasselquistii (assembly GCA_026779605.1). Lineage (NCBI taxonomy): Eukaryota > Metazoa > Chordata > Actinopteri > Osteoglossiformes > Mormyridae > Mormyrus > Mormyrus hasselquistii. Next base: position 104,636 of record JAODKE010000064.1, read on the forward strand.
AATTTTTTTATTTACTTTTTTCTTTTTTGACTTTTTGACGCCTCTTATCATCTACAACCATCACATATAGATACAATACTGTCTTTTTTTTCCTTATTTGCTATTTTTTTTTTTCATTTCTTTCTGCCTTTCTTTTCTTTCTTTTCCTCACCCCTCTACGACTCCTCACATTAAATATTGACTTAATTCGCCCCCCACTCGCCAATTCCTCTAGCCTCTAGTTTGGGGGAGTGGTTCTTTTCCCCTGTGCCTCTGGGTGGGGCAGGTCACCCGGTACACTGGGAGTGGGGTGTCACAGACACTCGCAAACACGTGCACCCTGCCACAGACACTCACACACACATACTCTGCCGCAGACACCCTCAAACATGCGTACCCAGCCGTGGACACTCTCGTACATGCGTACCCTGCCGTAGACACTCTCACACATACGTACTCTGCTGCAGACACTCTCACACACACGTACTATGCCGCAGACACACTCAAACACACGTACCCTGCTGCAGACACTCTCACACACACATTGCATATTTCACACACTCATATATAACACTCACCCTTTTCCTACCAGCTATACCGCCTCATTAAGTCTGTCCTTTGTTTGTTGTAGTTTAGTGTTGTTTTGTGCAAATAAATGTCTTTATAAAATCAGTTTTTGTCTTGTGGTCATTCAGACAGAAGCCAGTGTACTATCCAAATAACTCTAAAAGCCTTCAGATAGATTTTGGTAGTTGTGGGATTTGGTGTAACGTGAGACTGATAAAATTACCAAATTATCATCCAGCACCTACAGTTAGAAACTAAAAAACAGATTTACCCAATTAGATGAGATTAGTGGTGCAGAAGATGACTTATTTTATTAACCAAAAAGTCAATTATTCTGTGTGCGTGTGGTGCAAAATAGATCCAGCTCAGCTAATCTCTCCTCATAAGACATTCCTCTAAGATCAGGAATCATTCCTCTACCAGAGGTGGGGAAAACCCACCTTGTGTTGCGTTCTTTCCAAGGCAGCCATGTCCTTTTTAAGTTTGGTAACCAAACCTGCACACGATGTTTGTATTAAGACAAACTCCCAGATGGCCACGTAATTGGGCCATGAAGCATAGACTTAAAAAAAAATGTTCCCTGTCCTCCTGTTACTGTAATGATTTGGGAAGTTGTGGTTGTTCGGCTCCACTACTGCAAGTTTGGCAAAGTACAATACGCACGCCTTGTAGGCGGAGCCTGCATATCCATTATAGCCAGACAAAACAACAGCTGAAAGCAACCCTGGGGACCAAACTGTTTGTCTGTTATAAGCAAAATTCCGTTATAAGCGAGTCCACTATAACAGGATTATACTGTACCTCCAACTCCACCTAGCAGACATACCTATGAGGTGATTGAGGTATGGATTGATTCTGATCATGTATGGACTAAATACCCCGGGATTCAAATACATCATCCACTGTGATTCACCCACACTATGGTTGTGCCATGGTTGAACTGCACAACCATGTTTTTTCACTGATCACTTATATAACTCGTTTCTTACAGAAAGAGCTAAAACACCTATCTTGCCTTTCCCAGGGGAAAAGGGAAAGTCTTGCCCAACATGCTTTGTAACCGCAAGCGCAAACAGCCTCACCCAGACAGGAATTGGAGAATGACGAGGATAGGGGAGAGCTCAGCACTGACCGGAGCTCAGCCGTGGGATAGAGCGCGCATCACCCGGCACTTTCTCGGGAATCACGTGTTGGTCTCCTGCCAGGACTGGAAAGGGCTCCCCGTCTAAGAGTGAGGGTAGGTGATGATGGCACGTCCGAGTGTAGATGGCTTGTGGCTACTTCTCCATATTATTAATTAATAGGATTGCCTATCAATGCTTATGAAATATATCAGAACTATATGTATATTTTAATAAATCTTTCTGAATGGACCAAAGCAAACTTGTTTGTTCCTTCGAAAGCCCTATATCACCCTCTCACATTAAAACAATATTCTAGGTGGGGTCTTACCAAGAATTGTATAATCTTAGCATCACCTCCCTAAACTTAAACTCCACATACCTAGAGATATAACCCAACATCCTATTGGCCTTTTTAATTGCTTCCCCACACTGGCGAGAATGGGACATGGAAGTGTCAACATACACACCGAGATCTTTCTCATAATCAGCTACCTTTATTTCAATGGAACCCATAAAATATCTGTACTTTATATTTCTGCTCCTTACATGGATTACCTTACATTTATCTGTGTTAAATTTCATCTGTCAAGTATCAGCCCAGTTGCTAATTAAATCCAGATCCCGTTGTAGCCTCTGTGCTGCTAGTTCAGTATCTGCTACACCATCATCTGCAAATTTAACTAGTTTACTGTATGTATTGGTGTCAGTATCATTAATGTAAATTAGGAACAATAGTGGTCCTAAAACTGAACCCTGCGGTACCCCACTATGAACACAGGCCCATTTTGACATCAACATACACACCAAGGTCTTTCTCATAATCAGCTACCTTTATTTCAGTGGAACCCATAAAATGTCTGTACTTTATATTTCTACTCCCTGCGTGGATTACCTTACATTTATCTGTGTTAAATTTCATCTGCCAAGTATCAGCCCAGTCGCTAATTAAATCCAGATCCCATTGTAGCCTCTCTGCTGCTAGATCATTGACATTGTGCCACTAATAACTACTCGCTGCTTCCTGTCAGTTAACCAGTTTTCGATCCAAGCTGCCACAGTTCCTAAAATCCCTACAGCTTTGAGCTTAAGCAAGAGCTGTTTGTGTGGGACAACATCAAAGGCCTTCTGGAAATCAAAGTAGATCACTTCGTAGGCCTTTTTGTGTCCAGTTTCTCTTGTAGCTTCCACAAATAACTCAAGTAGATTAGTTAATCAGGATCTACGTCTCCTAAATCCATGTTGGCTATCCCTCAGAATGTTATTTGAATCCAGGTAATCTACCATTTTCACTTGGATTGTAGCTTGCATTACTTTTCAAATTATCCAAGTTAAACAAAGTAGCCTATAGTTTGCTTGGAGTTAAAATATTGGAAGAAACTTTTAATGTCATCCTTGCAATCTTCCTTTCAACATTCCACTTAGTGTGTCAAATGTTATTTTTTAAATCAATCTGTAGACTTAGATACTCCTGCTTTATTTTGAAATCATTAGTTTTCTACCTTAGGATCTCCAGCATACAGTGTGAAATACCCAGTAATACTCACCTTACTACCCCCAGTTTAGAGTGTGGAATACCCAGTAAGACTGACCTCAGTATCTCCAGTTTACAGTGAGAATCCCCCAATCCAGCAGAGAGCAGCTTCACTCCTGAGTCCTGCAGGTCATTGTCACTCAAATCCAGCTCTCTCAGGGATGAGGAGTTTGATCTGAGAGCTGAAGCCAGCGCTTCACAGCATTTCTCTGTGATTTCACACCGGCTCACCCTTAAGAAAATGAAACACTTTTAAATCCACTTTTTACACTGCAGCACTGTATGCAAATGAGGAGAATAGGGGGCATGACATAATGGATTTTCAGAGAACAATTAAATTACTAAAAATCAATTTAACAATCATCCCGATTCTGTTTGGTGTCCATTATATTTCTCTCCATAACATTAAAGTCAGCATGTTTAACAGTGTAACAGTATTGCTAACTTCGCTTAGCAACCCAAATGTTTTGCATGGATTATGTGGTTGAATGGATGTTTCCTGCTTCACTGCTTAATTATTTCTAACATGGATCGAGGGCTGAAAGGATTGTGGGATATAAGGAAGTAGGAGAAGAAAACAGAAGCTGTTTGTGTTTATTTATTATGTAACTGCTGAAATGCATTGTGGGTTTTCTTGCTGTCCAGTTTGTTTTTTGTAAAATGCATATTCTGTACTCACTTCAGCTTCTCCAGTTTACAGCTGGGATCTTCCAGTACAGCAGAGAGCAGCTTCACTCCTGAGTCTCCTGGGTGATTGTAGCTCAGGTCCAGCTCTCTCAGGTGTGAGGGGTTTAACCTCAGAGCTGAAGCCAGGGAAGACCAGCCTTCTTCTGTGACTCTACAGCCTGACAACCTGCAGAGAGAGAGAGAGACAGAAATTCCCCAATAAATAATATCACCTCACCATTACAAGTATTAAATAAATGCGTCTGCTCCAGTAAATATTTCAAGAATTACAGTTTAGTGTCTAAGACAAGGCAGGCCCCCTCCTCCCTTTCCCTTAGTTAATTGCTCACTATCTCCTCTTTATATTGTGGAATACCCAGTAATACTGACATCAGTATCCCCATTTTAGAGTGTGGAATACCCAGTAATACAGAGCTCAGTACCCCCAGTTTACAGTGTGGAAAACACAGTAATACTGACCTCAATATCTCCAGTTTACAGTGTGGAATACCCTGTAATACTGACATCAGTATCTCCAGTTTACAGTGTGGAGTACCCCGTAATACTGACCTCAGTATCCCCAGTTTACAGTGTGGAATACCCAGTAATACTGACCTCAGTATCTCCAGTTTACAGTGTGGAATGCCCCGTAATACTGACCTCAGTATCCCCATTTTACAGTGTGGAATACCCAGTAATACAGAGCTCAGTACCCCCAGTTTACAGTGTGGAATACCCAGTAATACTGACCTCAATATCTCCAGTTTACAGTCTGAATCCCCCAGTGCAGCAGAGAGCAGCTTCACTCCTGAATCCTGCAGGTTATTGTCACTCACGTCCAGCTTTCTCAGGGGGGAAGAGTTTGATCTTAGAGCTGAAGTCAACACTTCACAGTGTTTATCTGTGAGATCACAGCTGTTCAGCCTGGAACAGAAAACACTTTAAGATACTGAAGGTCTGAGTGATATGACGATATTATCGGTAATCAGCGTAATCAGCAAGTATCCCGGTGTCGATGTCTGACTGACTAACCGACGAATATCACCTTTTCTGGGGAAATGTGCTTAGGCTACATACAAAGCAAGATAACAGAAGGATTCATGATTTGCGTTCAGTTCAGCATTCTAGCCAAAGTTTCTGAAGCAGTAAAAAAGAAACATCGCTAGTACAGCGAAGAATTTCACAAGCATTGTCCCTTGCAGTAACCGTGCAGTCGCCATCCTTGTAAGTTCAGTATTGTCACATCATCAACTTCAATCTTTGAGTCAGCAGCCAGAATGTCAGCCATTTAAGTGCCGCTTTCTGGTGGGAATTTTGAGCTTGAGCTTCCCAACTCTCTCTCTCATCTGTCTGAATCAATCAATCATTCATTATTTATATAGTTTGTTTTAACCACAGAGTTTACAAAGTGTTTTGCAAACATTTAAAAAGAAGAAAAAGAAATAAATTTAAATAAGGACAGAATAAATAACAATAAGCTCAAAAGAAATAAAAAACAGAGTAAAAATGTACATAGAATAAATAAATACCATCATAAAAGACCACCCATGTTCTCTGTAGGGGCCCCTCCCTCACAAGGGCCTCTAGCCCCTTATGTCTTCTGGGGGGAGTGACCCCCCAACAATAACTGATAAATGTATAAAAAAATAAAACAACTGGTTATCATAGATTATTATATGCAGTGGTGAAAAGATGCGTTTTCAGCCTCGTTTTGAAAGCATTAAGACATTCAGTAGCTCTCAGGTTCTCTGGGAGAGAGTTCCAGAGTTTGGGGCCATAGTGCCCAAAAGCTGCCCCCTCCCTCCCCAGCCGGGTTTTAGGAATAATCAATAAATTACTGCCGTATGATTTGAGTGACCTGCCTGGGACATACTGTACAGTCATGTTACTGTTACTGTGTCATGTAACTATTAATTAGTTTTAAAAGCTTGTCTGCTGTCGTGACCGACCTCCAACCAGCCAACCACAACATGAACCGCTGTTCCTCTGGGCAACATTATCCTGCACTGACCCACGGGACCGGGCAGGCGGGTAGAACAACAGGCGAGACACAGGAGGCAGGGATGAGAGGAATGATGATAGACAGAGAAATGCTCAATATGGCACATAACTATGGCGACAATAATTTGCCATGTCTGTTGCGTGCGATCTGCTTAAATAAACCAAGGCAATTAGCGGTGATCCCCGTTGGTGGTGCGTCCTGCCCCTGTGGGCGTGACAATAGGTCACCCCACCCTTGGCAAGTTTCATAGTCAGGGAACCGACGTTACACCCCAACACAGTTGCGCATTCTGTTCACATCTTAAAAAAAAAAGAACGATAAAACTGGTGTAGAGCTGTATCTATGCATGCTTCTGCAATTCACAGTCAATAGTTACATAGACATATTTCATAGAGGTGTGTAGCCTTGCGAAGAGGATGCCTGTGTCAGTTATGTGCTCTGGCCCCATCCCTGCTAGACGTGGTGATGAAATATACAGCAGATTATCGCCGCTGCATCGCATAACTACAACAACTTCCAAAGTCCCTCAACCTTACATCTGAAGCCCCGCGTGAAAATGAACTTGAACAGGTAACTGTGCACATGGAGAAATCATTTCGCAGCACCAAGATCATGTAGCTCCACTTAAGAATATAAAGCATAGCGATAAGAAACTTGCCCCCTGGTGCTCTGATCATACGCGTGAACTTAAACAAGTCTTGCGTAAGCTAGAGCGCAAATGGTGCTCAAATAAACTAGATGTTTTCAGATCTGTCTGGAAAGAGCCTCTCTAAGTACAGACAAGCACTAGTGACTGCGAGATCTGTGTACCTCTCCAGACTCATTGAAGAGAACAAAAATAATCCTAAATTCCTATTTGAATCTGTGTCTAGGTTAACACACAATTCTTCAAAATTAAACTCACAAGCTATTATGAGTCAATCTGCTGGTCAATCTGACACTTTATTACATTTGTAATGGTAAAATAACTAAGATTAGACAGACCATGCAGTGCACGTCTAATTACATACAGCTGCCAGCCTCCTGCAGTTCTATGCGTACTGATGACACCTTTGAATCTTTCCTTAATATAAAACAATCAGAACTTTTGAGCTTAGTTTCCTCCTTTGAATCCTCTACTAGACTCGTTGACCCAATTCCTACAAAATTCCTTAAGGAAATTGCACCATTGATTAGCACTAACCTGTTAAATGTGTTAGACTCGTCTCTTAGGCCTGGATATGATCCAAAACCTTTTAAACTAGCTGTTATTAGGCCTGTTCTAAAGAAACCAAATCTTGAACCTAGTGATTTAGGAAATTATAGACCTATCTCAAATCATCCATTCATTACAAAGATCCTGGAAAAAGCTGTTTCTCGCCAGCTGTCTTCTTTACTACAGAAAAATAATGCTAATGAATTATATCAGTCTGGCTTTAGACCAAACCACAGCACAGGAACAGCTTCAGTCAAAGTACTGAATGATTTGCTTATGGCTTCTGACCGTGGCTGTATATCTTTGTTGGTATAACTAGACTTAACTGCAGCATTCGATTCTGTGGACCATAATATCCTCTTTGACCGGCTAGAATCTGTGGCTGGCATTAAAAAAACAGATCTCTCTAGATTTGGCTCCTATTTAACTGATCGTTATCAGTTTGTCCATGTGAACAATGAATCTTCCAAGAACACCAAAGTTGAATATGGTGTCCCACAGGGTTCAATGCTGGGCCCGAGTATTGTTCACTGTATATATGCTACCACTTGATAACATTATCAGAAATCATGGTGTTGGGTTTCGTTGTCATGCTGATGATACACAGTTTTTTTTATATATATACACATTATTGTGGAAAAGGCAGGCAAAGAAAATGATGTTAGATTATCCTCGTGTTGGTGTAAAACTATGATATTGTGCCTGTCAAAGTGTGTCAGCCATTTCAGAACCTCTGCTAAAATCACCCCAGTATTTGCAGCGACCATCCAGTACAGCCATGTATTTTTTGACTAGGCCACTAGCACACCTCATATAGCTAGTCCATCTGTCGCTGACTTTTTAAACCAATTTATTTAATTAATTAATTGAACTGTTGGTAAAATTTAACAGAAACGTGGAATGGCTGAGGTGGCCCTGAGGAGAGGTTTGGGAACTGAAGCGATATTCATCTAGCCATCCAACTAGATATCAACTTTTTAGAAAACAGAAAAAATTATCACGAGTTTTTATTGTGTTACTCTTAATTTTCTATTTTCTAATGTTCTAATGTTAAATTGTGTTTCTAAGCCAAAGTACACTTGCTACCCAGAAAAACAGCTTTAAACATTTCTTTGGACTGCCTAAGACTTTTGCACAGTACTGTATATCGACATTCATTCTATATATTCTGGGTTTCATCATATATATATCAGCTTTCATTCCAAATATATTGGGTTTCATTCCATGTATATTTAAGATTATTAAATATTTTCTGTTTGGCATGCCATAATATATAAAGACATATTATATATATCTTTAGAAGACTGTCTGCTAAATATCCAGTGCTGGATGGCAAATTTCCTTAAACACAGAAAAACAGATGTGCTGTTAATTGGTCCCAAGGCTGCTCGAAATCTCAACATCAGTGGGCAGTGGTGGCTTAATGGTTAGGGACGTATGCTCGTAATTGAAAGACTGCAGGTTCAAATCCCGATCAGCAAGGCACCACTGAGGTACCCTGAGCAAGGTACCACCCCCAAGCACTGCTCCCCGGGCGCTAATTTAGCTGCCCCCTGCTATGTTACAAAGTCACATATGGGTTAAATGCAGAGAACACATTTCGCTGTGGTGTGTCAACAATGGCAATTAAACACTGAAATTCTAATTCTAATTCTGTTCCCACCTGTCTCTCCCTCCTACTTATGCTGCCATAGCCATATCTGCCGGAGCTTACATACTGCACTCACCTAACTGTTTGCACTGCCTCTAGTCTCCC
>JAODKE010000064.1:123620-139683 GCA_026779605.1 Mormyrus hasselquistii
AGAAAATGGAGGAAGAACATGATTCAGTAGCGAACGCAGTCCAAAATCAGCCACAGGGTCAAGAGCACCCGTGGCCGCACCTTGGCGAATTCTTAGCAAAATCAGATTCTGCTTAAGTTAAATCAGAGGTTTTACAACTTTGAGTAGCAACAATTAAATGGTTAAATCTAAACAGTTCTAAAGCAGGATTAAACCTTGCATGTGGTTCATTCACTTCATGATTTTAGAGATTAAAAACATAAACAAAAATCTCTAGTTTTCATTATTGCTTTTACTTTTTTAATACTCAAGTACAATTTTAATGAGGTACTTTTTTACTTTTATTCAAATGTGATTCTGGCTGAAAACTTTTACCTTTGAGTAAAATTTTCAGTCATTACTTGTACTTTCACTTTATAACATTTTTGAGTACTTTTTACACCTCTGTTCCATGCTTACTTTTTTATAATATCTCAAAATAAAAAAGTTAAATTGTTTAAGAATTAAAGTATTAAATATTTTTGTGTGTTACACTGTTTTACTTTGGGTGGGTAGGGGCCTGGTTGCGTTTAGGAGTATTTGATTTTCAGTATAGATAAAGTTATTATATATAGTTTACAATCGAAATTTCATTTTCAATCCAGTGTCGGGGTGATTTTGACCCAATTGGTAATTTGGACTTAAAACACAAGCCAGCATGTTGGGTTAAGCTGTTAACACAGGCGTGCTGGTTTGTAACAACCAAAGCTGGTTTGGAAAAGATCCCATCCTGGATTGTTTTTGACTCTGCAGTTTTTAGAATGAAGTGTTTGCTTACATTCATGTTTAAACTTTTTCCTTTATAGCAAAAAATGTTTTCTGATTCTGGTGGTTCTGATTTTCTAACAAAGCTACTTTATCCAGGATTTGACTACATACTATACTAGAACTGTGATTTAGCATTAAAGGAATGAGCATGACGTATTGCATTCTTAATAGGGAACTAACCCTATTTTGGGGAGTAATCAGGTCTTAATCTTTTTTATGACAAACCGTAGATGGTAGGGCAATCATGGAAGGCCTTATCTACTGGAGAGGATGATGCATGATGAATTTCAACTCAATTAGAGGGCAGTTACTGTTCCGGCATCTTATGCAGACCATGAAGTTGGAGTATGCTGGAAACCTGAAGAATCTTGTGAGGGTTATAGGCAGCATGTAGGTAATCCTCAGACACCTGCTGTACATCGTAAAGTGAGGGCGACTGAAGAGTTTGAAGCTGCTGAGCCTCTCTGTGGCTCCCCGGACATGTCAGATATCCACGTCGCAGAACAGGTTCACTCTACACTCCACATTGAATTTATGACTCTGTATTCAAGGCATAGTCCTTGCTGATCAAGGCAGAAGTGAGTGCCACAGGAAGGAAGTTATTAAGTCTACTGCAATTTTCTTTGCCGGTTCTGTACCCTAATTGGTGGCACGTAGCGTGTTCCACACCGACTGCATAAAGGGGGGCTGGTCTGTGTGCAGGGAGAGAGAGAGTTGTTGTTTCTGTTTCGTTGGTTGAAAGTTCTTTTTGGAAAAATGTTCAGTGTTAATGTTCAAATAAACCCCTAGACGTCTTGAAATTGGCCGCTACCTCTCCTGCACTGTTGCTATTTTGAGTCAATGGTGATGCTGACTTTCACTGGTCTTTATTTCTTGTAATTCTGAGTTCTTTTCAAACCACCAGCAGGTAGCCAGATTCATGACTTCTGCTCTCGTTGTAATGGTTCAATGCAACAGGCGTACAGTAGCGGACAGGAGCGAAAGCTACAATGGTTGTGTCAGCTCTCTTCAGGCATTTTACAGTTTTTGCCTATTGCTTACGCACTTTTTGCTAAATTTGGCACATTGTGTCAAAACTCTACACACAAACCTAATTCACTAATTCATCCTAAAGGTGTTCTATCTGACTGAGGTCAGGGCTCTGTTCATGACAGTCAAGTTTGTGCACTGGTGCACAGTCATGTTGGAACAGGAAGAGGTTATCCCAACAAGTTTATTATGGTACACACTTACCCCTCATGTATTCATTGTTCCCTTGTTTATACTGTAAGTGCCCCTCTGTCCTGGCATGTTTAGGTCCATATAAGTCCATATAGGTCCTTATATATGTAGCCTGTAGGAGCTGTTGCTGCTATTATTATGTTATTAGCTTGTTCCCTGGATTTTTTTCTTTACACAGTGTGCTTGAAAGGTGGGGCGTTAGGACCCAGCAGGAATGCACCAGGGTCAGCATGGTTTCACCTACAGGATAAAAACGTCATATCCGCAGTGCACTTAGTTTGGGACGTTGGACTCAGCAGTTGACTGGAGCGCATGAGAGCCAGTGGCAAGCCGTGGGTGGCGATACCTTCCATGTTCAGTTGTTGGGGTTATTAATCTACAGAGATGTGTCGTTTGGTGGGGAGAAGCTCAGCTGTAGCAGAAGTTAAGCCAGTGGAGTCGAGATGCAGGTAGAGCCTAAACAAATTAAACAGAAGGTCATGCTGTGCCTTTTTTTAAAAAAAAAGATTTTATGGTTCTAAAGAATTGCGTCCATGTGTGTAGGCCCTCCCTGTCTGTTGTGTATTAATGCTGCAAGTGAGTTGAGGAATGTCTTTTTCCTAATGTTGAACCTCTTGCTGCTACACTTAGAAACAGGTGGATGTGGATTCTCCCAGACGGCAGCGTGCTTTGGCCGGGCGACCAGTTTTACAACAACCAAAATTGGGTGGGTGGCAGGGGGTGAGCCAATTTTTTCCCCATATTAAAGTTTTATTTTGTTTCCCGGAATTTGCTTTGTGAGCTCTGGTTTCAGAGACGGCGTAGTAGGCGGTCGAATGGTTTGGGAGATACTGTATGGGTTAGTGCGTTCTGCTGTTGTAGCTAACCGGGGGTGTGTTTCCCAAAACCATAGTTGCTAACTACTTGCATTGTTTGAGCTATGCAAGTACGGCGCAGGTGTTTCCCGAAACCATAGTTCTTACTACGGAGATAACGACACTGTGAACTTACGTAGTACGATGTTAAACCTCGCAGGCATTTCCCAAAACCATTGTGCCTCATTCACCAACCATTCTTCCGAACAAATTTGCTCTTAAACCCCACGTACGCACTTTTTTACGAAGATTCTGACATTCATCAATGTTTTCTTATCTGAATTTGTTCTTAGCTAAGAACAGAATCTACGCACACGCAAAACCTTTCGTACGCACATTTGAGTAATGGTAGTTTGTTCAAAATAATCGGTTTTAGCAATTTTGTTCATTGTACAATTGATAAATTTGTATTGAATTTGTATTTGAATAATTTATAAAAGTAAAATATAAAAAATTATTTTAACTTAAAAATTATTTTCATAGTAATGGCAATCATGCGGATTTTAAACAGGTCTGTTTCTGCACATTGGCCTTGCTATCAAAATGGCATTTTTTTTTTTCCCTATTTAACATTTTTCAAATAACAGCAACACACATACAAAACTCTTCAAATGTATACTGTAATTGTATCAAAGTGTCACGCCGGGAGTCACAGAACAGAGGAGATCCAGAAATGCGGGGTCAAAGCCTTTTACTGAGGCAAAGGTACAGCAAGTGAATGGGAGCCTGGAAACAGTCCAGAAGTGGACAGGCGGGTCCACAGCCCGATCGTGGGCGTCGAGGGTGAACTCCCTGGAGATCGGGAACAGTGAAGGCATAAAGGGGGCAGGCAGGGCGCGTGGTCGTTGTCCGTGAGCGAGGGTCGTTACCGGGAAGATCTGTCCTACAAAGAAGCCAGGGACCGGGACACACGAGGAGGGGAAGACGTGGACGGCCGGGCTCAGCAGGGCAGGAAGGTTGGGATCGGGAACCGGGCTGAGGAAGGAAGGGAAAAGGGTCAGGACCGAACAGGGGGAGACAGGCAAGGCAAGGGTTCAGGTACAGACGAGAGACTAGTAAATTGCTTAGTATGGCTTCGAATCATCGGCTCAATACTTCGCGTCAGACTGTTAGGCGGACCCGGCTTATATAGGCAGCTCATCCCCTGCTGACGAGCTGCACCCGCTCGACCCCGCCCTCGTGGGCGTGACACAAAGGTAATAACAAACATATTAGTATACACTATCACACATGAACAGCTGACCTATATTGCCTAATCCCCATGTCCAGCCCACAAAAAAAGGAAAAATTAGATAATATATAAATATCTAAACAAAAAGTAACTACGTAAATAATAAATAAATAAATACACAAAAGTAAATAAATAATTATTATTTTTAAAGTTCAATCAGGTGCAATTGTTTTTAAGGATCTAAAATAAGAGACAAAAGGTTGCCACACCTTCAGAAACCTATCAGGTCTTCCTCTCAGTCTAAACTTGAAGTTTTTCAAGTTTTAAAAAGAACATAAGATCCTTTAACCACAGGGTTATGGTTGGGGGATGTGGAGCTTTCCAGGACAATAATATTCTGCGGCCGTGCCAATAGTGAAGTGAAAGCGATGGCATCCAGTGTTGTACCTTATCGCTATGTAGAAGGACAAATATCTTGTTAACCACCTGGCCAGCAAATCTGCAACAAGCAGAAGCTACCAAGGTTTGCTACTGAAGGAAGGGATTCGCCTGAGTTCACCGAAAGTTCACAGCTGGGCATTTAAAAAACTGAGCAGAGATGGTCACATCACTCGAGTTCAGCCGAGACACCAAACAGTAAAAAAAGATGATTGACGAACTTATCATATAGGGATGTGGATTAAGGGAGAAAACAACGATGGTGAATGGTTGAGGGGATGATGATGCTTAAGTGGTGAGATGAGAACACAATGAGAAAATGTATAAAAATTGGTGTAAAACAGTATTGGACACACTTCAAGTGTCCAACCTTGGTTGTAACTTCATTGTTGCAATAAAGACTGAATTTGGATCTACACCAGCGGCTTCTGACTTCTGATTTGGCAGGAAAGGAAAATCCACAACATAAATTGACGTCACGAACAGGATCGGAGAATAGACCCTGGGATGCGACCACCTGGCAGAAGAACTGGAGCACAACTGTCTGCACTGAAGGGGACACCCTTAGGATGGCTAAGAAAGAGTTTTCATTATTGTATAACAAAAAGGGAAATAGAACAGGGGAAAGGAGACGGAGGTGTCCCAGGGGAGCCCCCAGGCAGGACCTCCCAGTAAGGGCACTCACCGATTAAAAGAACTAAAGATGAGAGCCGCTTGTATTCATTATCCAGTGGGCCCAGTGTGTGTGTGTGTGTGGTGTGAGAGAAATCCCTAAAGGAAGGGTCACGTGTAGATATTCACGCAGAAATAAGCACCTTGAAAGAGGGGACAGTTTAATCTGAGGGTTTGGGATATTGTCTCAAGGCAAAGAGGTCTTGGAGGGTTAATAGTTATTTAGAGGTAACTCCCTGAGAGAGGGAACGGTCTAAGCTAAAGGTTGCTTGCTTGCTGCAGATTGTTTGACCAGTGTGAGTCAGAGACATAGCCCTAAGAGAGGGGGGGGGTCTCCTTGTTCTGGTAAAATAAAAGTTAGGTTGCCCTAAGGAAGGGGCCCATGTGTTTTACGTTATGGGAAAAAGTGCTGTTGGATATTGTGATGCAAATGCTGTTGTGTTGTGATGCAAAATATTGTTAAGTTGCAAAGCAAATGTTTTAAGTGAAGGTGCTGTTGGATTGCAAACAAAATATTGGTAAAGTGATAACGCCAGAGAGAGCCTGAGTATATAAAGTTGTGGGGATTTTAAAGGTCTGCTGGATCAGACTGGGGTGGTAGGAAAGGTACGCTGAGAGAAAGGGCCTGAAGAGCCTTTAGTTAAATGGGAAAATATTATGCAGAAGTGGGTAAAATAATCATGTATGCAGTTTTGGGCTGAATTAGGGGAAGGACACATATATGTTTAACGGGAATGTAAAGGTGTATAAAGCAGAAATAAGTACTCTAAAGGTAAGAAAGCTTGAGAAGCTAACATTATAAGTGATCAAGCTAACACGGAGACTGGATAGAGCAATTGTGCATTTCCATGCAAAGTCATTGATAGTAGTGGAAGTGCGGGTTGGTGAATTTAGAACTTTGTCAAATCTTAAAATAATGTGCCTGAATGAAATGTTGTGATTGGTAGATTTTCTGGATTATAAAGTTTAGAGATAAAGGGTATTAAAGCACATCTTTGTGAGAGAACACCAGTTCATAGACAGGCGGCTTCAGTATATGTGTGTCCATAGATATCTGGGTGCAGTGTTAGAGGCTTTAGTTAGGAGAGGGAGTAAGTACAAAATAATTTAGAGGCAGTGACACATCAAGGTGAAGAGGTTAAGTCAGGGAGAGAATTCCTATTAAGAAGAAAAAAAATAGAGCACAGGTTGACTGTGAGGAACTTTGTTAATTTTATATCAGACAGGAAAACAGTTTAAGTGACAGTAGAGCGCAGGAAAGCATTACAATGCAGGCCCCAGTAAAGGCAACAAACACCAGTACAGCAGTTGGGGAGAGACCACCCTCTGCTTAAAGCAGTGATAGAAAAGATGTGCAAAAAGTGGGAGAATAGAACAAAGGCCCTGGTAACTAAATGGTCTAAAGGGGGCACATGGGATGTGGCGGCGTGTGAGGAGATGGAGACTCTGATAAAGTATCATAAGACTAATAAGAACAGAGAAAGGCGTAGAAAGAAAAGGAGTAAGGAACTGGAGGTACTGAGGTTATTTAAAACAAAGGAAGATGCCTGGAGAAGGAACCAGAAAGCAAAGTCAGGACCCGTTAGTGGAAGCCCCCCCTCCTTCACACAAGGGTCAGTTTCCAGTAGGGCTGTGCAATTAATCGCAATCGCAAAAAAAATCGCGACTTAAGCACATGCGATTTCTAAACCGCATAAGACTGCGATTTTATCTATTAATTTATTTAGATTTTTATTCAGAATATGTTCTTGTGCGCATGATTTTAATATGTTAACCAATCAGAGCTGACGCAGCGCACAGGGCAATTACAGCTAAGCTGAGCTGGAGAAAGATGTTAACCAATCAGAGCTCACTCCGCGCCCGACGAAGCTGAGTGGGAGGAAAGAACATAATATATGGAAGCAGGTCAAAATATAAATGATTTGGTGCCAAAGAGAAATTCAGTATCAGTCGCTTGGGAATATTTTGGATTCAGGAGAGAGGATGTGTCACAGAGCAAGGTAATTTGAAATGATTATTCCAACGAAATGGAGCAATAGTAGAACGAAATTGCGTTTCTCCTGTTCCAACACTTAAAACAGCGTCATAAAAAACTGCATGATCAATGCATGTCGACAAAGTCCATCGAAACAAACAAAAGCACACATCAAAGCCAGCCCGAACAGACTGAACAAGTATCCATTTTTCAAGCATTTGTTTTTAAGACAATTTATTACAGTTTTGTTTATCAAGCAGTTAGTACTACTGTGTACAGTATGTCATTAACTAGAGTTGAGGTTAGTTAATTTTAATTTATTTTATGTTGTCTGTTTTAAAGACAATTTTACTACATTTTTGTTTATTAAACTTAATACTATGTTATTTCATTGTGACATGTTTTGTTATGCACTTCTTGTGCACTGAATACATTTAGAATGTATGTATGTAGCTTGTTTGAAAAGGCAAAATCGCAAATAAAATCGCAATCGCGATATTCGTTCAAAAACTCTCAATGTGATTATTTTGTCCATATTGCACAGCCCTAGTTTCCAGTGATAGAGAGGAAGGTCGAATTCAGAGGTGAAGTGACACAGAAGGATGAAGGAAGCAGGGAGGAGAAAGGAACGGCAAGTTGTTTAGATGGATACAGGGAAGTGAGTGCATTGCTGCGGCAGGGAGTGCAGGAAGGACTGCGAGGGAGTGAGATAATAACAGAAGGCCGGGCATGCGGGTCTGGGAAAAAAGGGAGTGAGATAAAGGTGGAGTACGGAGCAAGTGGCAGTGATGCAGAAGGGCTGGTGCATCTGCTGGACACCCCTGACCCTCCATCTAAAGGATGGAGTAGAGAAGGATAATGTAGATCACAGAGCAGTGAGAAGCAGGAGGGCTGCGAGGCCCCCACCAGGTACACGCTTCCGTTAATGGTGAAAGGAGCACAGACACAGTATGTGTCGTGGGCAGGACAGGATCTGAAGGACCTGCTTCTCAGACTCCCAGTTCTGGCAGACGGGGCCGGAAAATGGATAAAAGCATTTGAGGAGGAAACTATAGGTCGGCTCCTGGCGATAGGGGACATAAAGGTGGTTCTGGCTCGCGTTTTGGAGGTAGATGGAATGAGGAGGGCGCTGCGAAGCTGTGGCCTGGCAGCGGCGACAGGGACTCCTGTGAATGATGCGTGCCAGTTTGACGGTTACCGTGCTAACATCTGGCACCAGCTGCGACCAATGTTTCCTTCACGGCTGAGTGTGTTTGAAATGAAGGTGGAGCCCATCGAGGAGGGGGAGAGGCCAGCTGTCTATCTGCAAGCTCAAGAAAAGCGGTGGAGCACCGAGACAGAGCAGGACCTGCAGAATCTGGCATTCAGGGGTGTGTACTGGAGGGCACTGCAGGACGCGCTCCCTAAGCCAGTGAGAAGCAGGCCAAGGCAAGTTGTGGGGCTCGTTACTATGCCTGAGGAGCAGTACCGTGAGCAGCTGATCCACGTTATTGACTTATACAGAGAGGAGGAGGACTCTGCTAAAGAACGTGAGAGGGAACTGGCAAAGAAACTGAATGAGATGCAGCTGCGGAAGCTGACTGCTAAAAATAAAAACATCCTGGCACCAGTGGTCTCTTCAGACCCAAGCCCTCAGGGTCAGCCTGTGAACAGCCGACAGTCTCCTGTCGCTGGGGCCCCCCAGGATACCAATTGGCCTCCGGTCCCTGATTGGAAGACAGTAGATATGATAGGTGGAGAGGTGACCAGAGGGCACCTAATTTCCCACAAATTAGGCAATCCCAGTCTATGGGAGGACTGGGGAACAGACCGCCCCAGCCGGTGTGCTGGAACTGTAACTAGCCCGGACACACCTGTAGAGTCTGCCCGAATCCACCCTTTCTGGGGGTGAGGTTAATCCAGGAGGTCCTGTGGCCCCAACGCTAAATGCAAAGGCAGGGGTGGCAATCCGCAGGTGCAGAATAACAGACCACAGGAGCCGATCAACCCGTGGGCCCAGGGACGTTTATTCTAGGGATGCCCAGAGAATCCTAAAAGGGGACCTCAGATGCCAATGTTGAGTAAGGGGTCTGAGGCTGAGCCAATGCTGCTGGGTCAAATAAATGACAAAGTGATGATAGACACTGGAGCCACCTACACTTGCGAAGGACTAAAAGATGCCGGTCCACTGAAAAGGTCAGGACCATAGGATTCTCGGGACAAGTGCAGCATATTTCTAAATCTGCTCCAGTGGAGATTAAGGTGGGGGAGAAAAATGTAAATATGCCTGTACAAATATCAGAGCACGCCCCAGTGAATTTCTTAGGCAGAGATGCTTTGTGTTAACTACAGATAGACATAAAATGTACAGAGAGGGGCGCAGAGGGGCTCAGTGGACAGTACAGCCTTCTGCGACAAAATTTGTTGTTCAACAGGGGGCAGTATTGTTCATACGGGATTGGAGATGTTACTGGAAAGGTTTGGCAAACTCTAGAACAGTGGGGCCCCTTTCATACAGGAACAATATAGCAATAGATTGTATTGGACACAGGACAAACATACTTGTTTGTTGCGATGGGGAGAGTTCAGTGGTCCTGAAGTAAAGGATGAGTGGGATCAGATGATAGATTGTCTGCCTGGCCGACAGAAAGACTGGATGTGCATGATAACAGATGGGATATTAGGCCCTGAAGGAGGAGCCATTCGGATACGGAAAACAGGAATAGCGGGAGGATGGTTCAACATACCAGACGAGGAGCCCCACTTAGCTGTAGCTTTTAATCAGTCCATGCTGGATCTGGGAGAAATGATGGGGTGAGCAAAGCAGGTGGTTTGGGTGCCAACGGTGCGTGAAGGAGTGCAGGCAGCGGCAGGAGAGGAGTTGTTAAGGATTCAATGGAGAAGCAGAGATTGTAGGTGATTTGAAGTTTGACAAAAGCAATTCGAGGGTGTGGAGCATGATGTGGTGGAGTGTGACACAAAAGAAAGCGCAGAGGAATGTTGGCAGGAGATGGAAAGAGAAGCGCCTGAGGAGGCGTGGACCGCTCAGATACAGATGTAGGCCTAGTAAAGACAGCTGACCCAGTGGAGATCTATCATAAACCAGGGTGCACACCACCCTGGAAAAACCAGTACCCCTGGAAACCTGAGGCCGAGGAAGGTATAAGGGAAACGATAGAGGGGTTACTGGATGCAGGGGTGTTGGTGCCTACCATTAGCTGCTGCAACACCCCCCTCCTGCCTGTGCCTAAGGCAGGGGGTGAAAAGTGGAGGCTGGCTCATGATCAGCGTGCAGTGAATGAGGTAGTGGAGGATCAGACAGCAGAAGTTCCCAATCTTCACACACTCTGTCGACAAATGTGCCCCCCACTGCAAAATGGTTTACGTTTGTGGATTTGCATTCAGCGTTTTTTCCAGTGTGTCCCTCGCAGAGCAGTCGCGGTTCCTGCTTTCACCTACAGGGGTCAGCAGTGTACCTACACGGGGATGCCGCAGGGATTTAAGCACTCGCCGCATGTGTTCAATCAGGTGCTCAAGGCTGATTTGGTTGGACTGAATTTAAAAAGTACAGTGATACAGTATGTGGATGATCTAATGCTGTGTGCTGACACACTGGCAGACTGCCACCAAGAATCAGTGCAGTTGCTGAAGGTCTTGGCGAAAGAGGGGCGTAAGGTGTCCAAGGCCAAGCTGCAGTACTGCCACGGAAGGGGCCCTTATGAGGTCTCTGTGTAGAAACAAAGGGGGTCGCTAAGGACACTGATGGTCTGTTTCACGACCGTGATGGATTTTTGGTTGTGCCTTTGTCGGTGTCTGACACCTTGATAATGAATGCGCTTGGTCTTCACCATTGCGCAAGGGGGGAGTGCTACTGATAAAAAAAGTTTATGAGTTGAAGTTGTACATGGGGTGTCTACCTCAAATATGCAAAGTTATTTTCAAAACAGAAGACAGACGAGGGCAAACCAGTCATCTCCCCGGGAGACAGAGTACGCCTCAAAGTGTTAAATTGCAGGGGTTACAGGATGAAATGGCACGAAATGCAGAACACAACGGGTTGTTTGACTAGTGATATATGTGGGGAAGTTGGCAGCAAGCCCTTATGAAAGCACTCTTTGTGGGCGCTGTGCTCATTCTTGCTCTGCTACTAATATTTTGTTGTGTAGTTCCTCTTGTTCGCTCCCTAGTGGGGAGAGCACTGTCCCGGCAGGCGACTATAGCTGCAATGTCTAGGGTGGTGGGAGGGCCGTTTGGAGCCACATTCTCCTGGACCAACATGGAAAAGGATGGCGACATCGACACCTTGGATGCTATCCTGCCCATAGCTGCAGTTCGGCCGTACCGCCCGTGAATACTCCAAGCGGGAGACCTGCAGCTTGACTGCCCCCACGACATCTGGGATTCTTCTGCTCACGACGAAGTGTCTGTTATAATGTTCTGCAATGTCATTAGTTAATCTTTCAGTTGTCTTTGTATTAGACATATCTGTTTTTATATTGGGCTTGTAGTAGATTTTGTAGTCCTGCTATATATGCAATATATCCAGGGGAGGTCATTGAATAGCGACCCCCCCTCCCTTTCCTGCTGTAACCCCTGTTCTGCTTTTGGTTGCTTCTCAGGGTTAGTAGTTTGTGAGTCATGCCAGCCATGGACCCCGAAGGGGGGGCCGCGCCTGTGGCGGGCTGGGAGTGGAATTTCCCTGAAGCTCAGGGTTTTTGCCCTCCTTCCTCGGCTGGATGGACAGGATTGTGTGTGGGACTCTTTGGAGTCCCAAAGGGGGGAAATATATGGAATATTATTTAGCATTTCATAACGCATAGAGAATGTAATCATTAGGACTCTTTTAAGAAGCTGATGCAAACCGTGTAGAGAGTGACCTTGTGATCTAAGTTAAGAGAAGGCAGACCAGTTACCGCTGTGCACATTGTAACGAAAAACAAGCATGAATGAGCACCTGATGTCGGATTAGAAGCTTCTGTATCTGTTAGCCATTTTTTTAGCTTTCAGTGTATGAATAGGTACTTTATTAGTGTTGTAGCTTATCACTATGTAGAAGGACAAATATCTTGTTAACCACCTGGCCAGACAATCTGCAACAAACAGAAACTACTAAGGTCTGCTACTAAAGGAAGAGATTTGCCTGAGTTCACCGAAAGTTCACAGCCGGGCATTTAAAAAACTGAGCAGAGATGGTCACGTCACTCGAGTTCAGCCGAGACACCAAACAGTAAAAAAAGATGATTGACAAACTTATCATATAGGGATGTGGATTAAGGGAGAAAACAACGATGGTGAATGGTTGAGGGGATGATGATGCTTAAGTGGTGAGATGAGAACACAATGAGAAAATGTATAAAAATTGGTGTAAAACAATATTGGACACACTTCAAGTGTCCAACCTTGGTTGTAACTTCATTGTTGCAATAAAGACTGAATTTGGATCTAAACCAGCGGCTTCTGACTTCTGATTTGGCAGGGAAGGAAAAACCACAACACTATTAAGAAACATAGTAGAGTCCCCAGGAACCACAAATATAGCAATCAATGGGCAAGGCTCCAATCGGATTTCAAAAACATGAGAAATAATCTCAAAATAAGAGATCCAGTATACTTGAAATTTGGGGCAAAGAAAAAACATGTGACTTAAATTGCATGGAGTTGCATGGAGTTGCATCTATCACATAGGTCAGGAATATTGGGATAGATTTTAGATAGTTTGGTCTTTGACCAGTGTAGCCTATGTACTACTTTAAAGTGAATAAGAGAAAGCCTTGCACAAGATGATGAAGTACGAATTCCATTAACTACCCCGTCCCAGTAGCCTTCTGCAAACTCCTGACCCAACTCCTGTTCCCAATTAGAAATAGTTTTATTGTCTGAGTAGCTGTCCATTGAAAGAACAGTGTTATATATTTGTGAAATAAGAGCTTTCTTATGTGGTGACAGTTCAAATAAGTCTAGTTTAGGTGGCTGAGTGGGAAACTCAGGGAAAATAATGGAAGCACAATGTCTAATTTGAAAATAATGAAATAAATGAATTGAGGGCAGACCATATAAGGTTGACATATCTGTTAAGAAACATATTATCCTTAAAAAGATCAGAAAAACATTTAATGCCTTTTTACCCCATAAGTGAAATGTAAAGTCTAAAAGGGAAGGAGGAAAGAGGTGATTGTTACACACTGGGGCAAGAGCAGACGTAGACATAGATTTGAAGTGACGTCACAAAAGAATTTTGGGAGTTTTACCTCTCCAGATGAATGAGGAGATCATTTGATCAATAGATTTAAAAAAAGATTTGGATAAGAACAGAGGGATACACTGGAAGAGGTATAAAAAATTGGGTAAAACATTCATTTTTACTATATTGAAAATGGCATTTCTGTGTAAGAGCTTGCCAGTCATGCTCTGAGAAGGGAACGCATGTTAGAAGATCATCTAGATTTATTTGGCACACAGCGTTCACAGGGAAGGTGATATCTTTCCACGTATCAGCTTTCTTGGGGACTTTACATCCACTGGTTATAATATGTGTCTATTTGCATTTACCTCCTGTACAGTAAAATCCAGTTATAATGGACTTCAAGGAACCTGGCAAAACAGTCTGTTATATCCGAAGTCCATTAAATCCAGAGTTGCTGTATGACCAGAACACAACTACAGGACACCATTTACTCATGCCACACCCCAGCAGACACACTTGTGATATAGATTATTATATTGTACATGTAGTAATCTAACTTTACCTGAGCAGATGTGTAACTATTAATAGTTCTGACCATGTATCTGCGCTGGATATCACAGGCACGCCACGTGCCTTGTCGGCGGAGCCTGCATGTCCGTTATAGCAGAACAAAACTACAGCTAAAAGCGGCCCTGTAGACCAAATTGTTTGTCCGTTATACAGTAAGTGTATAACCATAGTTACTGTGCACATTTTAAAAAAAATTGAAAAAATTATTTTAATTAAGTGCATGCCACTGATTTATGTCATATGTTATTATTATGTTTTGCAGTAATTTTATTAAGGTTAATATATATTTAATACAATGTTATGTTGAATGATCAGATATAAGTATTATTATTTTATTTTATTTATTATCAGTTACAGCACTTTATTATTTTGGCTATATTTACATGTGTTACATCTAGGTTCAGTATGTTCCCTTGGTTACCTGAATTATTATTTCCTGTCAGGGGACAGTTTTAGAGAGGAAGAGCGAAAAAAAAAGTGGAGAGCAGCTGGAAAAGTTGGAGGGTTCAAGAAATTGCAGCCTGCTTACTACCTACAGTCCAAGAGAGAGACTGGCACACGCTACCCACGCACGCAGAATCTAGGGTTACTTAAGCGAAATTCCGTTATATGCGAGTCCGTTATATCCGATGCTTTTCCTGCATGTTCTTAAAGGCGCACGGCCGGGGCCAGCGGACCTCGTCCGTTATAGATGACATTCCATTATAAGCGAGTCCACTATAATGGGATTTTACTGTATTAATATTTCTACTTTTGCATTTCTGAAGTTTTTTTTTCCTCTTAGTGCCAAGCGGCTCACAGCCTGCACGTCTCTTCACCATTCCTTGCACACGGCCCTACAGTCTCATGCCCTTTTATAGAAAATCACAGGGTGTTTTCCTATGCTAATTAGGACAAACTGGCACACGCTTTCAGTTACAAAGACGTGGGATTAATCATTCTTAAGAACAAAGGTGTGAAGAATTCTGCTACTTAAGAACATGCCATGAATCTGAGATTGGTTGTTCTTAACAAATTTTGTAGGAACAAATTTAAGAGGATTCCTAAGAAAATATTGGTGAATGAGGCCCATTGTTCGAACGAACGTTCGCAAACACTGTCGTTAAGTTGCGTAGTTTGAACTACAACTCTCGAGCTGTACACTAGCGATGATGGGTATAGTCACCGTGTAAGAAATATAATAATCTTTAATACATAATAAGGAATAATTTTGCTCTACTATCACACAATGTGAAGTTGTCTGAAAATGTAGTTTGAAATGTAATTATGGTGTGGGCCTCTGGTCATAAGTACGGTATGATTGTACATTAGATCGTCTAATTCGTAAAAGAATGCAGCTGACTGAAACACGAATTGACTAGAGTACATGCAGATTGAGGGGACCTCGCTCCAAGATAGTGGTGAGATGGAAAACAGATGGTGGGTGGTTGCTGACTCGCAGAGAAAGTGAGCTATTCTTGCTTAACAAAAGGGCACTTATGTGATCAAATGCTAGGTGGGGGGACATGGTACTAACCGAAGCAGATGTCAAAATATGTTGTTGTCACGTGGATGGAAGAATATCAAGAGAGAGGAAGATGCCCTAAAGGGACTACAAAAGGACAGAGTCGACAAGCATTGTTGAGCTTCCTACTGAGCACGCTGAATGAATGTCAGAGCGTGGCTCCCAGGTCGATCTGTCAAAGGAATAAACTGATGACTTGTAACTACTCTGCTTCTCTGGTGTGAATCTCTTCTCATCAATGGACCTGGAGGAGTGTGGCTCCAACACAACTGTCTGTAGTAAGCAATGGGGAAAATTCTCAGATTGCAAAGTATTGTATTAGCACATGAGGTGGCCAGTTTTATCCTGAAAGGGCCATTAGGCATGCAGCTTTTCGCTGCAATTCCCTACTTAGAATAGCACATACAGAACTGATCAGCTGAAGCGATCACACACAACTGATTGAACAGTTATCCCAAAAAAACCTGCAAACACACCGACCCTTTCGGGATAAGATTACCCACCCAGTAGCATATGCAGTTAGTGTGTATTGCTTGGTAAAGGATGTTGTGTACCCAGTGGTCATTGTGCCATATGGTACACTTCGTCTCATATGGAAATAGAGAAATAATAATAAAAAAAACATCACTAAAATAAAATGAAAAGAATAAAAGCCCAAAATAATAATGAATCATTATGTGACTGACACAATAAATTGTTTATATATATA
>JAODKE010000065.1:35101-49897 GCA_026779605.1 Mormyrus hasselquistii
TTAATTACAGTGAATACAAAAAGTGCACACACCCTGTTAAGATGCCAGGTTTTTGTGATGTAATGAAATGAGACAAAGATAAATCATTTCACACCTTTAACGTGACCTATAATCTGTACAATTCAATTGAGAAACAAATAAACAATCTGTTAGGGGGAAAAGTATAAAAAATGTACAATAAGCCGGTCGCATAAGTGTGCGCAACCGTAAACTAATATTTTGTTCAAGTACCTTTTGATTTAATTACAGCATTCAGTTGTTTTGGGGAAATACCCGACAACAATGAAAGTGACTCTGATTCACCCCAAATAAAGTTCAGCTGTCCTAGAAGGACTTTCCTCACATTTACCAAGAAAAGCCATGATTGGCAGAGAGCTTACAAAGTATCAAAGGGAATCCATTGTTGAAAGGTATCAGTCAGGAGAAGAGTCATCAGGAAGTGGAGAACATGTGCGACAACAGTGACATTAGTGAGAATGAGACGCAACTCCAAAACTGAGGAAGCGACAAGACAACGACTGGTCATGGAGGCTAAGAGGTCTACAGCAATACTGAAGGAGCAGCAGGTATTTCTGGCAAGAACTGGTTGTGTACTACATGTGACAACAATATTCTCCATATGGGGTCAAAAGACAGAAGCCTTTTCTTGCTAAGAAAAACATCCAGGGCCGGCTAAATTTTACAAACAAATGCATCAAGTCTCCTGAAGGCATGTGGAAAAATGTGTCATGGTCTGTTGAGACCAAAGCTGAACTTTCTGTTCACGATTCCAAAAAGTATGTTAGCCAAAACCACACTGTGCATCACCAAGCTGTGCAGCATCGTACTTTGAGGTGTTTTTCTTCAGCTGGAACTGGAGCTTCAGTCAAGGTGGAGGGAGTTATGAACCATCCCAAATACCTGTCGATTTTGGCGCAAAACCTTCAGGTGTCTGCTAGAAAGCTGAAGATGAAGAGGAATTCCACCTTCCAGCATGATTATGACCTCAAGCATACATCCAAATCAACAAATGGCTTCACCAGAAGAAATTTGAAGCTTTGTAATGCCCCAGCCAGAGCCCAGACCTAAATCCATCTGAAAATCCGCGGAACCACCTGAAGAGGGCTGTGCACAGGGGAGGTCTTCACAATCTGACAGATTCGGAGCTCTTTTGTAAGGAAGAGTGGGCAGATATAGCCAAGTCAATGTGGCGAATGGACTCCCACCCAAACCGACAGAATGCTGTGATCAAATCAACAGTTGCTTCAACAAAGTTTGAGTGTAAGGGTCTGCACCCTTATGCAACTAACTTATTATACCATTTTGTATCTTTTATATTTTTCCTCCAACATACTTGTTTGTTTTTCAATCGCATTGTACAGGTCATAGGCCACAGCACAAAAACCTGCCATTTTAACTGCGATGTACATTCTTTATATCCGCTGTATACGTGCAGGGCCACTTAGGATTGTATAAACGCTAGCAAGAGATTGTATCTGAGCAAACAGCTGAAAAGCACCAGACAAATGATTAAACTCACGTTTGCTTAAGTTTGTCTCCTACCCTCCCATCCTTACCTCTCCTCCCGGGGAAGCCCGACATCTTTGCATCATGGAACTTCGCCCATACTGCTCGGGCGAGCTCCTCATACTGGAAGTTACGCTTTCATCTTCCTCTACGGGCGCGGAGCGAGGCGCCGGAGGGGACCGGGATGGGCGAGACGGAAGACGGAGAAAGCGCACTTTGTTATTCAGTACTGCTTTTACCAAGAAGGACATTTTAGTGCATGTAAGCCAAACCTTCGTTATGCAAAAAGAATCAAGAGGTCCTTCGTTTTGTTAGAATACACTTAATACTACATCCGCGAATCGTTTAATTCGTAGTAACATACTGTAACGTAGGTTAATAGATAATATCAGAAACAATAATGAGAAACATTATACAACTGTAAAGTTTTTGTGCTGTGATTATTTAATAACAAAATTTAATAGGCAACTTAAACTGACTCGAGCAAACACACACGTCTACCATTATTAATATACCGCACAAGATTCAACTTACCAAAATTCAATTTTGATTAATACAGTCATCTTTCTTTAGCTAGACCTGCGTTTGCTGACCTCACACCACAGACTAACCAGCAAATATGATCATGACATCCGTGCCCTATAGCTCAACCAGTTATACTGTTTTTGGTTGGCAAGACGACAATATGTAAACTACAACAGCCGCAGATTTATCTACCTCACACGTCATACGGTGTACAAAAATATTATTTGTACACTGTGATAGAATGCTCCAAATGGAAATGAAATTAAGAATACTGAAGAACAAACTTTAAAAACGGTCTAAAATGTTACAGTTACGTGTGTTTTAGGTAAAGAAATCTATGCAAAATATATTCTGGAATCGTTTTGAGATTGTGTAATTTATTGCCTTCAAATAATTATTTGTACACCTGGCCATTCACAGAGTTGGAATACAGTATGTGACAGCAGGAGCAGTTCCCAGTCATAATGGAGATCATTTAACACGTCACATAACAGCAGGTGTCCCAAATAGGCAGGTAATTGGGGGCCCTTAGTTTCTATAAGTAAGCTCTGTGGCCGTTCTCCATATAGGCATTTGTATGGTTGATTCAGTTCCTAACACGGCAAAAACTGCTGAAATACCCAATGCATTGAGAATAGAGTCATAACATTTTATAGCCAGGGTCTTTCTGTCTGAAAACTTGCCAGCAGACTTGAGGCGATGCACACTACCGTACACTCTATCATTCAGAAATCCAAGAGGACTGGTGAAATGGTTATTCTGGAAGACAGGGGGAGAAAAAGAGAGAGCTACAGTCCAAGGACAGACAGGTACATCAAAGAGCAAAGCAAGTCGAGGCTACCGGCATTCAGGTTTGACCGCAGACAATAAGGAACGAGCTGAATGGATGCGGGATCCATGGCCGAGATCCTCGCAAGAAGCCATTTATACGCAAAAACAACAAACTGAAACTTCTAAAATTTGCCAAAGAACGTGTTGACAAGCCTATCATCCAGCCTTCTGGAAATCTGTTGTATGGTCTGATGAATCCAAATTCAACGTGTTTGGATCAGATAGTTGTCAGAGAACGTGGCACAACTCTAAGGAGGAGTACAGCCCCCAGTTCCTAAATCCAGCCGTCAAGCGCGGTGGCAGGAGAGTGTTGGGTTGGAGACGCGTGGCAGCTTGTGGTGCCAGCAGTTTGCATTTTCTTGAAGGCATCATAAATTCTGAGGTGTATGAGGAGCCCAGGAGTCTGCATGCTGGTATGGCTGCCAGAGGAGGGCCGGCTAGGTACCGAGCAGGGCTTCGGCCAGGTGTCCAAATAATTGCTTGAAGGGAAAAAAATGTCATAATTTGAAAACAACTCCAGAATATGTTTTGAATGCAAGTCTTTTTTGTTTCTTTACATAACAGACATAATTGTAACATAATTGCTGCTCCCCAGTTGGCCACTGTATCCGCTCTGGACTGCAACGGAGCAGAGGACGCGGAGAACGCCTTTCACGTTCTCCCCGGGGTTCTGCAGGAGCTCATCGGAGATCCCTGCCTTCAAGAGTCACAAGAGCTGCTCACCCTGCTGCACCAGATCTCCCCAGCCCCCATTTCCCCGGGGCTTTGCTTGCACTGCAGAGTAAAAGTGATGACTTAACTCTCCAGCCCACAGCCGACCGAGGACCGTCGCTTCAGTTCCCCTCCTCCGCCACTTTCCCTCCCACCTGCCTGCCAAGTTCTCTGTTCGGACATTGTAACCTGTCAGCATTTAAGGACCAATCCTGTTTGTCTTAATAAACACGCTATGTGGGTTTTGTTTGAGCAAAGCCTGCTTTGGGTACGTGCCTCGTTTGATGACGTTACAAAG
Source organism: Mormyrus hasselquistii (assembly GCA_026779605.1). Lineage (NCBI taxonomy): Eukaryota > Metazoa > Chordata > Actinopteri > Osteoglossiformes > Mormyridae > Mormyrus > Mormyrus hasselquistii. Next base: position 38,973 of record JAODKE010000065.1, read on the forward strand.
AGAAATAACCTGTAAACATGTACAAACATGTTACACACTCTCACTGTTACGCTCCGAGACAGAGAGTCGGACCCAGATGTGCAAGGCAAGTAAGGTTTAATAACAAGCCTTAAAAAGGCAGCAAAGGTATCCGAAATGATAGGCGAAAGTCGTAGTCGGGGGGCAGGCGAGAAGGTCGGAGTCTGGAAGATCAATCCTACACAGAGGGGCGCGGACAAGACACTGGAGGACGAGGCAAACCGGGACAATGGACGGAGCAGGACAGGCGGATCAGGAGCGGGAGCTGGGCTAGGGAAAGAAGGCAAAAACACAAGGCGCTGGAACGAGGTAAGAGGCACAGACACGGGGCGAGCGGGGAGACGAGAGACAAAAAGCTGCTTGTTAAGGCTCAATACGATCATTGGCTCAATACTTCGCGTCCTCATCTGGTTCCTCCTCCTCTTTATCTCTCCGGTGATGTGAGACAACTCGCTACACCTGTCGGGTCCCGCCCCTCCGGAACGTAACAGTGCCCCCCCCTTGACCGCCGCCTCCTGGAGGCACTCTCCGTTTTCGGGGACAGCCCCGGCCTCGGGGGGCTGGTCTGGATGGGTTAGCTAGGTGAAACCTAGCGGTCAGGTCTTTATCCTCTACCTCCCGAGCTGAGACCCAACTTCTTTCTTCAGCCTCGGCCCCCTCCCAATCCACCAGATATTGCAGCTGGCCTCTTCTACGGTGCAAATCTATAATTCCCGAAATTCTCCAGGTGGCAGTTGAAGGGGGAACAGGCGGTGGATCCTCCGGCGGTAGAACCTCTGGTTGATGCGAGCTATAGCGAACCGGCTTGAACAAAGACACGTGAAAGGTAGGTGAAATGCGATATATCTTGGGCAGTTTGAGTCTCACAGCGACTGGTCCCACTTTATGCATCACGGTAAAAGGTCCGATATACCTGGCAGTGAACTTCTTACAGCCTGGGATTCGCAGGTTCTTGGTAGATAACCAGACCTTTTGTCCGATCCGGATCGGGTACCCGGGGCGACGCCGGCGACCCGCCTGGGTTTTCATGACGTGCGCCCGGGTTTGCAATGCTTCCTTGACCGATCATCAGGCCCGTTTACTGTCCCGGTACCAGGATTCCACGCTCGGCACAGAACTGGCTGTAGAGTCCCATGGGAAGAGAGGTGGCTGAAAACCTAAGACACATTGGAACGGAGACAAGTTCGTAGCGGGGTTAGTACGGGAGTTCAATGAATATTCCACCCATATGAGGGAAGAAGCCCACGTTGAGGGATTGTGGCAGGCCAGCAGTCTCATGGCTTTCGCTACCTCCCGGTTTGTCCTTTCCGCAAGCCCATTGGACTGGGGGTGATAGGCCGAGGTGAGACTTAGGGTGATCTTCAATTTGGCGCAGAACTCTTTAAAGACATGAGAAGCGAACTGCGGTCCTCTATCTGACACCAGATCCTCCGGGATTCCCGTGTGTCGAAACACCTCTCGTATCAGGACCTCGGCTAACTCGGTGGAGGTAGGAAGTTTAGGTAGGGCTACCAAGTGACACATTTTCAAGAACCGGTTTACCAGGGTCAAGATCACGGTCTTACCTTCTGACCGGGGGAGGTCGGTTATAAAGTCCATGGCAAGATGAGACCAAGGCCTGTCAGGGACGGGTAGGGGTTGTAAGAGCCCGGAGGGAGCCTGGTTGTTGCTCTTACACTGGGCGCACTCAGTACAACTGTCGACGTAGGCTTTAACCTCTTCTCTCCACCTTAGCCACCAGTAACAACGCTCTACTATCCGTATGGTGCCGCCGACTCCGGGATGACCGGTTCCAGGCTGGTCATGTATCCAAGCTAGTAACTCCAGCCTCAATCTTCGAGAGACATACCACCTACCTTGGGAGGGCGACGGTGCCTTTCGTGGTGTGCTTTGATCCTTACCTCTAGGCCCCAGGTGATAGTGGAGATGAAGCACTTTGGATCCAGGACGGGAGCTTCGGGCATCTCGCTGTGGGGAGGATCGAACTGGCGAGACAGAGCATCTGCTTTGATGTTACATTTTCCAGGCAAATAGCTTACCCGGAAGGAGAAACGAGCGAAAAATAGGGCCCATCTGGCTTGCCTGGCTGAGAGGCGTTTCGAGGTCTGGAGATACTCTAAATTCTTGTGATCGGTAAGAACTAAGAAAGGATGACAAGTCCCCTCGAGCCAGTGTCTCCACTCCTCCAAGGTCAACTTGATGGCCAGCAACTCTCTGTCCCCTACCTCATAGTTCCTCTCAGCCGCTGATAGCTTTCGGGAGTGGTATGCACAGGGGTGGTGACGTCTGGTCTTCGGGTCCTGTTGGATCAAGATTGCTCCCACGCCGGCCTCCGAAGCGTCTACCTCTACCTCGAAAGGTAAGTATGGGTTAGGTTGTTTCAGTACAGGTAAGGAACAGAAAGCCTTCTTCAATTTCCGAAAAGCAAGGTCCTCCACCTCCGTCCAGGGGAGACGCACGGGCTTACCGCGAGTGAGAGAGGTCAGTGGAGATGCGATCTGACTAAAGTTCCTAATAAAACGTCTGTAAAAGTTGGCAAACCCCAGGAAACGTTGCAACTCCCATAGTGTCCGGGGCCGAGGCCACTGTAGGATGGCCGAGGTCTTTTGTTCCTCCATAGCGACTTCCCCAGGCCGGATGATGTAGCCTAGAAATCTTACCTGGGATAGATGGAACTCACACTTCTCCCCTTTTGCGAAGAGCTGGTGTTCCTGCAGGCGCTGGAGGACCTGCCGCACGTGTTGAACGTGTGCGTCCATGTTGGGGGAGTAAATCAAGATGTCATCAATATAAATGATTACAAAACGGTCCAACATATCCTGAAAGATGGAATTCATAAATGCTTGGAATATGGACGAGCTATTAGCTAGACCATAAGGCATCATGAGATACTCATATTGGCCCCAATTAGTGATGAAGGAAGTCTTCCACTCATCTCCCTCTCTGATACGCACCAGGTTATAGGCGCTACGTAGATCCAGCTTAGAGAACACCGTTGCTTGACGTAATTGCTCCAACGCAGGAGGGATCAGAGGCAATGGTTCTCTTCTTTTAACGGTGATAGTATTAAGGGCACGATAGTCTACCACCGGGCGGAGTCCTCCATCCTTCTTTTTAATGAAGAAAAACCCCGCTGTCACGGGTGATTTGGAAGGACGGATAATGCCTTGACTCACCCCCTCTTTGATGTACGTGTCCAAGGAGTCCTGTTCGTGCATGGACACCGGATATAGTCTGCCTCTGGGAAGTTTGGCACCTTCCAGCAACTCAATGGTGCAGTCGTACTCTCGATGAGGTGGCAGCTGGAACGCCCTCTCCTTACTGAAAACGTCTGTGAAGTCGGAATACTCACAAGGAATTTTTGCGAGGTCCTCCGGTTCGGGACTTTCCACCCCGGTGGCACCGCATAGGAGAGTAAGGCAGTCCCGTCGACACCCTTCGGACCATGATTCGATCTCCCCGGTTCTCCAATTTAGCCGGGGGTTGTGGCGTCTCAGCCAAGGGAGTCCCAGTATCAAGGGGTCCTTCGCTCGGGGAAGCACGAAGACTTCTATTTCCTTCATGTGGAAAACACCTACTTGTAAGTGACAGGGGTGAGTAAGGTGGGTAATAGTCCCCTCTTTCATCCGTTCACCAGTTACTCCATGAACTGATAGTTGAACCGCTAATTCGCTGGCGGGTACCTTAAGCCTTTCCACCGTTCTTATATCTAGGAAGTTACCCGCCGCACCGCTGTCTATCAGAGCGGGTATCTCTAGACTCCTCCCCTCCCACTTGAGGATCACGAGCACAGAAAGCTGGGTAAGACAAGCGAGAAGACAGGTGGGGGTACTTACGGGAGCGGGGCGTCGTCCAGATTGGGGTCTCAGGAGACAGTTGGCGATGACGTGTTCCGGGGCTCCGCAACACAGGCATAATCCTCCCTGCATCCTCCTGTGTCGTTCTTCCGGAGACAGAGGAGACCTGCCCAACTGCATGGGTTCTACGGTATAGGGGAGGGTGCGTTCTGGTTCCGCGACCTGGCGGCGTCTGCGTCTATCTCTTACGGTGTTATCCAGACGGACGGCTTGCCGTACTAGATCATCAAAAGACGGCACCTCGCCGCGGGCTGACAGCTCGTCTTGTAGTTCCGGGTTCAGAGCACGCAGGAAGATTACCTGCAAGCAGTCGTCCGGCCAGCGTAGGGCGGCGGCGATGGTGCGGAATTCCAATGAGAACTCGGCCGCTGATCTGTTCCCCTGTCTGCACTCCAGGAGCCGCCAGCCGGGTCTTCTTCCCACGGTCGGGTGATCGAACACCTCCAGGAGTGCATCGTAAAATTCCCTCACTGATCTCAAACTTGGTCTGCCGTCCGACCACAATGCCTCCGCCCACTCGCAGGCTCTTCCCACTAGCAGCAACACGGTAAAACGCACTTGGGCTCCTGGCGAGGTGAACATTTCTGGGTGTTCTTCAACATATATCCCTACTTGCATCAAAAATCCGCGACACTGATCAGGATCCCCATTGTAGCGTTCAGGCACGGCGATCGGCGGGGCAACGGCGCGTGCGGGAGATGGCGGAAGGGGTACCTGTGCCGCTTGGGTGGTGAACAGTTGTTCCAGGGAAGCCAGCCTTCCTTCCAAGCTCCTTGCTGGGTCCATGGTCAGGGCGAAGTATTCTGTTATGCTCCGAGACAGAGAGTCGGACCCAGATGTGCAAGGCAAGTAAGGTTTAATAACAAGCCTTAAAAAGGCAGCAAAGGTATCCAAAACGATAGGCGAAAGTCGTAGTCGGGGGGCAGGCGAGAAGGTCGGAGTCCTGGAGATCAATCCTACACAGAGGGGCACGGACAAGACACTGGAGGACGAGGCAAACTGGGACACTAGACGGAGCGGGGCAGGCGGATCAGGAGCGGGAGCTGGGCTGGGGAAAGAAGGCAAAAACACAAGGCGCTGGAACGAGGTAAGAGGCACAGACACGGGGCGAGCGGGGAGACGAGAGACAAAAAGCTGCTTGTTAAGGCTCAATACGATCATTGGCTCAATACTTCACGTCCTCGTCTGGTTCCTCCTCCTCTTTATCTCTCCGGTGATGTGAGACAACTCGCTACACCTGTCGGGTCCCGCCCCTTCGGAACGTAACACTCACATAATTCTTGTTTGTTTTATTTTAGTGGGAGGAGTAATCATAAACTAGACATAAATCCGCCAAGATTGCTAAACAGATTATTGTTTTGAACTAGTCACACTTCGTGCAGTCACTCATAACAGGCCTAGCATTGTAACATAATTAAATAGAATATAGGCCCACTGTATTTATTCCAGGGGGAAATTCTTTAAGTTGTCAGTAAGATAAATATTGTCTTTTTTGTTATGAAGCTCACTATGTCGGACAAAATCCCTTTAGCCACCAAATATTTAAGGTATTTTTCTTAAACAAAAAAAAAAAAGCTCTGCGGCCACAAGGGGGCAGCAACTACCCACGTCAAACACGATCTACTAACGCTAAAACCAGAAATTAGATGTGAATATAAACATTCGTCTCTCGGATATTAGATACTCTCACTTACTAAAGAGCTACTTCATACCAATGCCATCGTTTAATACGGTGTTTAATATAAAAGAGTGATGACTGCACGTGCGTGTAATAGCCGCCTAATAACTAAGATTAAAACTTGATATGCGGCTTCGTAACGGATAGGATATGAACTGTGTTGTAGGAAGGTATTTGGATGCATTAAGAAGAATAGCTTAAAGGCATGTCAATTGTACTTGTTCTACCAACGCCAGCGTTCCTTGTTAATATGCCTACTGTCATGTTATAAAATTCGGGTAATCAATGCAGAGACCGTGCAGGGTATCACAAAAGCATAGCGCTCTGAGGTTATGATTTGTGTCATCGCAATTCAAAGAAAAAAACATACAAACAAATAAATACATAATCCTCTTCGCCAATAATCCATCGAAACACATTCATGCATTAAAGCATTGCCGACAGCACGAAGACTCGGAAGTATTCTGCCCTACTTGTACATGCAGGGACGCTTCTCCAGTAGTTACTATTGCTGCAAGCTTACAGGGAAATAAAAAATAGGCGATTGACCAACGTCGCTACAAGCTAAATGGCTCCATTAGGTGAATACTGTATCAGAGACGCCCAACTGGAAGCATGGTATGGGGTTGGGGGTGCTTTATCTGGAGCACAGTTATTCGATCAGTCCTTATGTTAATTCCAGATCCCGATTAACGAGGCATAATTCATTTGTTCACTGCATTCTCACAATAATTTCATATTGTCTTGATATTTATTGTTTGTTTGTTTATTTGAAGGAGAACGAGTGTATTAGTGTTCAAAAGAGTTTTGTTTGTCTTCTATAACGTACTTAACTGTTTATGTCATTTAATAGCTCATAACTCCTCAGCCAAATGGCTGGTTCACTTGGATTAAACCGAATATTTTGTGCCGCTGCTTGGGGGACACTTAGACTCAAATCAAGTTAAGCTAACGCATTTTACCTTCCGCGTGTACAAAAGTACCTCCGACGCTCATTAAAGAATCTGCTGCTTTAAACCATTTTCAGATGCGGCACCCGGATTGCCGTTTCACAACAACTCAATCAAACGTCATTAACTAGGGGTCTCTTTGGACCAACAATCAGGAATCGGGATGGGGAGGGGGCAGGGATGGAGGAAAAGATTGAAAGCGACTGAAACTGCAGTCTGTAGTTGGGTGGGGGGAGCCTCGGTGCTCCCCACAGTGAGTCACCTCAGTGCAGCAGTATAAAACTAATGTAAAATGCACATTAGGTGACAGGGAGTCTAACTCGAGACGCTGATTCATCGTAATGGTTTAGTCATCGGGATGGTGCGGCCTGGAAGAAGCGCCGGGACGTTGGGGGCGATTTTGACGAATAGCCCCGGTCCCTTTTGTGGCCCCCTCGCGCGCATACGCCTTTCATGTGGCAGGATGTGTAACGGATGTGTAACACAGTCACTTTGACACGTCACCACGGCTACTCACGTGTCGTCATGCCGCGCGGCTGACGGCCACTCATAGGAGCATCTCCCGACAAAACGTAATAAACATAGGTACTGATGGGACGAAATGTTTAATATTGTTTAATATCACCACAGTGTGGCGCTGCTACTGCAAAAAAAAAAAAAAAACATTAAAAGTGCATTTCTCCTCATTTTAAAGAGATGTGTTTTAAAAGGTTTCCTAAGCGATAATATACGTAAGATATTACGTTTATTTTTGAAGGTGCATTTGCGTGCATCTAGGGGTGTCACTGAAACCAGCCGATGCTGGAAAACAAACCAGGACCTAAAAGCGTTGGAGAGGAAGCCCCAGATTCCCGGTAGAGTGTGGCCAGGCTATTGAGAAAATGGGCCGGGGAAAAGTGAACGAAAGGACGAGGGGGGGGGGCCGATGGACGGAGAGGTGGCTGGAAGCTCAGGTGGAGGCGGTATAATGGGGGGGGGGGGGGGGGCGTGTTCCCCAGCGCCTAATGCAGTGCCCCCATGACCCCACACACAAATGCATGCTTGATTTGACCTTTAATGTATCCAGATCAATGTGACCCGCTTTTCAGTCTGCTATACAAGCATTGCCCCCCTTTTCCCAAACCTGAGACCAGTGACAGGAAGTGTCGGGGGGGGGGACCAATCAATGCATTTCCATGGGCCGTTGGACAGTATGTCCCTTGTCCAGTCACAGCCTCCTGAGAAGCGCATGCATGGCTGTAGCATGAGAACACACAGGACAGGTCAGGCAGCCACATCTATATCCAGCAAGAGCCACTTCTCTGGTTCTGGAGGTGTTTGGCAGTATTTTACATCGTCACATAGCGTTACGTTCCTGCTTCGGTGCATTCACTGTACACTGCATTCACTGTACACTGCATAATTAAAAGAAAGTTTTAGTGGATTTTAGATAGAATGTCAGGGTGGGAGAATATAAACTTGAGGGATTTTGGTGTAGCTACTTAAGGACATGTTTTTAGTAATGTGTCAACAAATTCATAACGAATAATAATGCATTCTTAAAGCATTACAAACATGGCAATAAATGTTTTTAAAAAGGCATAACACCATATAAACATGTTTATTATGCCTTATGAAGCTCTCATTTATAATGCATTATAGATACCTTTATAATGCAAGGCAAACATCCTTAATGCTCATAACAACCATTATACTGCATTATGAAGGTATTCATAGTGCATTATAGATGAGAGTGTCATAAAACCATGGCCTTAAGTAAAGTGTTACTGGGATTTTGTTCATTGACTTATTAAAAGCAGCAGAACTTTGTATTTTAATGCAAATTTCGAATGATTGTTATGATTATCATATTCGAAAGGCTGTTAATTGGCCACTAACTGCTGTGTCGCTGCGTTTTTGAAATACTACCAAGGAGACTCACGAGTAGCATGGCGGCTGACAGTGAAGGGGGGACCTCCGCGTGTGAGCGCGTGTCAGGGGCCGCACGTGACGCCGACCAGCCGGCTGGCTGGCGAGGGATCCCTTAGCCTTATGTGACACCCCAGCACTCCCCCCTGCCCGTGTCTCCTGGCCTCCAGTCAGATCTGCAGCTCCACAGGAAAGGGGGGGGGGGAAGAGAGAGAGAGAGAGAGAGAGAAATGGATCTCTTTTATTGAAGCTTTTTAAGAAACAATTACTGCGCCACATCCATCTCCATTAAGGGGACAGGCGAGAAGCTCACCCAGCCTCCAAGGCTCGAGTTTCTCCATGAGTTATTTTTTCAGGTGGGCCCAGGACCAGGACAGGCGAGGGCGGGGTGCTGAACAATGCCAAGGTGGGGGCGGGGCATAATTGGACCCAGGCAAACATAATCATCACCTCACTTCCTGTGCGTGGCATGGGGCGGGGGTGCCATGTTTCTCTAAATGGGAGCTCCTAACTTCTGCTGCTTGCTCGTAATTAGGCTAATTTACTAAACAAACCTGAAGACAGTTTTCTTATTTAGACAAATTAAATGAATGGGTGATGGAAATATACTGACTGATGCGCCAACTATTATTCAGTAAGAAAGTATCAGAAATGGTTGCCTTCCTTAGCTATATCTTAAAATGTTAAAATGACATTTTAGTTTGGGTTTAATGGATGTACTGTCTATGCCTGTGTCCATGTCTGTGTCCATGCTTGTGTCTATGCCTGTGTCCATGTCTCTGACCATGCCTGTGTCTATGTCTGCGTACATGTCTGTGTCCATATCTGCGTCCATGTCTGTGTCCATGCCTGCGTCCATGTCTGTGCCCATGCTTGTGTCCATGCCTGTGTACATGTCTGTGCCCATGCTTGTGTCCATGTCTGTGCCCATGCTTGTGTCCATGCCTGTGTACATGTCTGTGCCCATGCTTGTGTCCATGCCTGTGTACATGTCTGTGCCCATGCTTGTGTCTATGCCTGCGTACATGTCTGTGTCCATGTCTATGTCTGTGTCCATGCCTGTGTACATGTCTGTGTCCATGCCTGTGTCTATGCCTGTGTACATGTCTGCGTACATGTCTATATATATGTCTGTGTCTATGCTTGTGTCTATTCCTGTGTACTTGCCTGTCTTAGGTCTCCTGGGTCATGCAAAGGAATCAAATTCTGAAAATTATTCTAAATCTCAGCAGGGCAGCTTCTAAAGAATAATCTGTAATCTGTAAATAAATGTCAGATGTAACATGAGGCCAGCTGATATAAATAAGAGGGGTTTATCCAAATTACAGCATATTTAAAGCCACTAATTTTCATCCATCTTCCATAACTGCGTATCCAGTACAGGATTGCAGTGGTCAGGGAATCTGAGGCAGGGGAGAACTGGGATAGGATGTCATTCCATTACTGAGCACAAACACTCACACATTGTAGGCACTGCAGGAGGTGACCTTCAGAAACACAGGAAGGACGTGTAGATTCAACACGCAGAAATGGGGGCGGGTACCGCACCGGGAGCCTTGGTGTGCACCCACAGACCCTGGGATAGGTCGCTTCAACCCACCTATCCACTCCAAGTATAGTGACTGTTTGTGGCCAGCAGAGGGCGCCCTGCATGGGTTGCGTGTTGGCAGGATGGGGAGCTCCAGTAACAGACACAAGGCACACAAGCAAAGAGACAGGAGAGAGCTTTGAGGAGCCCTCACAGGGAGACAGTTATCATCCGAGTGCGGAAGATTGATTCGCAGTCACCCGCGCTGTCTTCTCCGTGTTTGCACGTTGCCTACATCGATCACTCTGGAACACAACGGTGGCCGTTCAGCCTTTTATCATCCATAAACCGCTACTTAACCCGTGACTCGTTCCACATAAACATTCCGGTGCGTGTGTGTCATCTACGCGATGAAATGATCATATTCAGGCAGGAAATATATCATCATAAAATGTGACCAAAATGGCCTCTTTGTGATCCTAGGCCTAAGCATCAAGGAAATTGACCTGCTCTCAGGTTAAGTAATAACAGAAAATGTATAATTTTATTAAACAGAGAACTTGCCAGCGAAGAGACAAGGTGACCCCTGAGCCTCCTCATCCATTTTCATAATAACCTTGATTGCAATTACAACATTAGCTACGAAAGGCTGTAATAGTTAACTAGAGAGGCTAATATTTTAGCTTTGTGCCTGACAGGTCCTGTAGTCTTGGTTAAGAGAGACAGGCAGACAAAAAAACTTAACTTTAAGCCTGGCAAACCCGACAATGTTAGCGTTAAGCTTGGCAGTGCCCAGAAGATTAGCCTTAAGGCAAGCAGGCCCTTAGATATTACTGGCACTAACAACAAAATTAGCTCAAATGCTGGCACATGCTGTAAAATGACTTTTAAAATGGGCAGGCCTGGTGATGTTGGCTTTAAAACTGGCAGTGCCTTCAAAATTAGCTCCATGACAGACGGGCCGTACAATTAGCCTTAAGACAGAC
>JAODKE010000065.1:61974-73748 GCA_026779605.1 Mormyrus hasselquistii
GGGGAGGGAGAGGAGGGGGGGGGGGGGGGGGGGGGGGGGGGGGGGGGGGGGGGGGGGTAAATATTGCTGGTATAACCAGAAATATCGGGTATAGTCCTGGTATATCGAGGAAGAATACAGAAGGGAGGACGAAACTTACCAAACTGCCATTAACAAAAGGGGTATGCAGCTCGGACGTGCGCGTTCTTTACGAGCTAGCAGCACTTAATTAACAAATATGCAGTGGGTTTGGTGGAGAAATCAGAAGCAGTACAGCTCAGTAGCGCTAAAACGTCATTAACCACGAGTAATGCACTAATGTATTATAGTAATATAGTAAGCAAAATGCTTGTGAGGGATATTGCGACTCAGTGTCCATTTTCCGGCTGGTACGGAAACCTGGATGTGGTAAATTTAAGGATTGCAAAGTAAACATCCCATCCGAAATACATCGCTGCTAAGTCTCACGCATCTGATGTGACTCTCGCGCTTTCAGACTCTCACGCGAGAAATCTCACAGCAAATCTACATTATTCCATTATAAAACTAAAATTAGCTACATCAAAAGTGTTGGGGTACTTTGCAAACCCTACGGACGATTTACAAGGTAATAGAACTGTTATATGCATGTAAATGTGTGTGCAGACTCGTCTCGAGTTGAAAAAGTTGGGAACCCTGGATATAGGTGGAGTTTTCAGTTTTCATGGCTTTTAGACCCAGTATAAATGTCCTCTGGAGACAGGCAGGGGGAAAGGTTGAGCCTAGGTATTCAGTACATGAAATATCGCACGTTGGTGTTCCAGTTGGCCCATGTGTCGAAGATATAATGTCACCCGGGAAATGACCTGGAAGGGTAGCGTGGGATGCTGGAATGATGATGGCCAGACTGGAAGTACAGGGACCAGATGGCGAGATGGTCTGAGGGGCCGTGAACTCCCAGGGAGAAGATGAAATCTCGTGAAGGTTAAGTGAGGTACATATCCCAGGGCATGAAGAGAAGATGTATGTCACCACTACGGCTCACACCACTGGGTGTGTGGTGAGTTATGACCCGAATATAGGGTAGTGCCGATTTCAAAAAAATAAAAGGTTCAAAACCATTATGTTGGGGTCAAGTGAGAGGAGGACAAGTCCTGACGATGGCTTGATGGAGACTTGGGTGAGCTTTCATTCTCCCTGAACTGAAGGCACCTTCTCCGGTGTTTTTTACCCGGGGTAGAGCAGGAAACGCAAACGGCAGCGATACGTTGAGTGAGAGCCACGCATTGCCCGCGGAAAGTCGTTCTGCGCGGATCGGGCAGGGGCGCCTAAGCGGCCCATCGGGAGGTCTGTGGGTGGCCTCGGGATCAGCTTACGGGGCGACAGACGCAGGCACGGCCTCAGGGATCCTACGCTGCTCTAAGGAGAGTTGATCTATTAGAGTCCTGACCGCAGAGTCTGACCATTTGGAACAGCAGGGCAGACTGATGCGATCCGCTGCTCGTGTAAAAGGCTGCACACCCTCTACCTTGTGCTTAAACATGCGCTTCAGCATTGAGAGGTGTTTCCCAACCCAGTCCTTGGGGACTCCCAGACAGTCCGCGTTTTTGCTCCATCCCAGCTCCCGCTAGGAAGTTGGGAAGGAGCGAAAATATGGACTGTCTGGGCTCCCCAAGAACTAAGCTGCAAATCACTGGTCTAGAGACTTCTTTAACAGAAGTCAGAATATTTAAAGAATCAGAGTATTTGGTAATGTGAGAATTAAACTCTGCGGTAAGAGTTTCCTTCATCCAACAGAGACTTTTATCGAAAGCAAAGCACATTTTGGAGAAAGCCGGGATGTATGGGATTCGGACCTGTGACGCTTAGATATCAGCCATGGTACTTTCAGCACCTGCCAGTACCCGACAGCAAAGGCGTCGCCACCACGTGCCAGCGATCTCACCGCCCCTCCCTTGTGTCCCGTGACAGGTGGGGGCGCTAGCGGCGAAGGAGTACTGCGAGTCCGGGCAGTACACCGTGACTGGGGAGTGCTGCTTAGAGTGCCCGCCTGGGGAGGGCGTGCTGACACCCTGTGGAGCCACGCAGACCGTCTGCACAGTGTGTTTGGACAGTGAGTACCGGCCAGGGAGATCCCCCGCTGGGGGCAGTCCCCATCCCAGCATGCCGAGCGAGTCAAGACATACTACAACAGTAACCCCACATGCACAGAGTCCTGCTGCATGAAAAATTCCTTACTTAAGTGCTATTATGACGGTGTATCATTACCATAATAACATAAAATCACAGCCTCATACAACCCAGATTTATTTTTCGGAAAGTCACAAAAAACTTTTGTTTGTGGTATTTTTAAATGCACCTTTTTAAACTATAAAACTATAAATATTTCCTAGTAATCTTCTCTGTGATTTCCGCAACATCTGAAGGTAGTTGTGAGGAATTCAGGCATCTGTCAGTTGCTGAAATGCTTCGTGATTGGGGCAGATGTTGACCAAACGCATACTCACTGGTCTGCCTTTCACACTCTCTCACTCTCTCTCTCTTCCCTGGGGAAAAATTTCTCAAATGCTTCTCCGCTCCCTCAGGCCTGCAGCACTGCCTGTCAGCATCATTAAACGTCTGATCGTATCTGCTAAGCACACTGGCTTGCAGAATGGGGGGGGGATGAAGCTTCTGAGCCCACAGTGGGTGGGCTTACCAAGCGCCTTCAATTAATGTCTGATGTCCTGCGTCGGGAACCAATAAAGTGACAAATATGAACTTTGGCAGAGACTGAGAGCTTGCCATAGGCCCGCCCACAGTGGGTGTCAGAGCGCCATATCCACCACCTTTGTGATGTCATAAGCAAGGCAACTTTGTGATGTCATAATTAAGGCATCATTGTGATGTCATAATCAAGGAATCTGTTAATTTGGGCCTAATGTTAGCTTAGCAATTTGCACCAACAGTATATTTAATCCAGTAATGGTGTGACGCAGAATTTGAAAGTAAATTACGGATTTAAAAAGAAAAAAATCTGTAAGCACAATGAAAGACTGTTATTGATGGTCACAACAACTGGACCGAATGTAATAATGAGAAGGTCAAGTGTCATTGTACAGGGTTATGAGTGATATGAATACAAAAATATTCAAAAGTAGTTAAAGAAATACAAAAAGGGACTTTCCTTAACACTTATCAACCCTGTGAGGTATTTCTTCATTCGAAACGTTGCTCAGTACATAGAAATAATTTCCGGCAACTCACTGGGAAATGTCAAAGCACGTCGGCTTTAATAAAAATGAATGTTCCAGTTATGCTTATACCTGAGGACAGGGAGCAGTCTGAAGATCAACACCTAGGTTACCTAGGAGCTAAACAAAAAACAGCAGAAGTTAGATTCCCTTCATTTTAAGCAAATCCCTTTAAAAAAGCAAAGCTATTACAGTGTAATCTTAACTGCTGACTAAGGCTTGCATATTTTGCGGCTCCTGGCTGTTTTTGAGGTTATCGTGACATAAAGGGCGAGGCACGCTAACCTAATAACAACGTCGAGCGACGTCGAGTAATGTCACCATTAAATATTAACCTGGATGGTCAGGAGACAATGAAGAAAAAACTATTAATATCCATCCATCCATCTTCTGAAACCACTTGTCCTATTCAGGGTCGCGGGGGGATCCCGGGCCTGTCCAGGAGGCTATGGGTGCAAAGCAGGAAACAACCCGGTATAGGACGCCAACCCATCGCAGGGTGCACTCTACCACCATTCACACACATAAATCACACCCAAAACTGTTAATACACTATAGCAGTGGTTCATAACCTTTTTTGAGTAAGGGACCCCTTTTTGAATCTGGTGAACGCTGTGGACCCCCTCCCTGAAATTTGCACATAAGCACATATTTTGCGTGCAGTGAATATATTTTATTGAACTTTGTCTCATCTGCTCATACAGTGAACATAATTGTTTATTTTTAATCCGACCGCCTTAGACACATTGACGGACCGCTTGGGGGTCCATGGACCCCTGTCTTCCAGCTTAAAGTGAACTGAACTGGGAAAAACTATGGCTGTTTTAGTGAAACTCATTGTTCTCTAGAGGAGAAGCCTAAATGATGTCAGCCTGTATCCCGCTCACTGTTTGACAGAAAGGAGGGAATCAAAGTTTTCTCGATTACCATTTGGTTCTGCTAAACTTCCTCCAAATCAGTAACAGCTTGTTCGCATTCACGGCCAAGATGCCGCGTGGCTTCACGGCTCGACAAGCGCAGTGCTGAATGCATGCATTGTCCTGCCGACATGTACAGTGACAACGCACACGTGGGATGCAACTCAAGTGTCTTGGTCCTTTTGGCGTCTGTTGCTGATCATGGTCACAACACCAAAGGAATGAAAAACACACTCTCGCTCTCTCTCTCTCTCTCTCTCTCTCATGACCATACCTGGCTGCACACACCCATTGAAAAGTCATATATACACTCTTTCATCTCATCATAAAACACCCACTGTGCTTTTTACGACTCGTTGCTCAAACAAGTACCGGAAACCCGCAGCTTTTTCGCAAGTGTGCCCAGTTTGGGATCACACAACTCCTCCTTGCCGCTCGCACAAAGGAAACCACAAATCTGAACCCGTCAACCAGCGTTCTGACAACCTGAGCTGTTTAGATTTGGTCAGGAGACCTCAGATTGGCAGAACATCCTCACGCAAAGCACCTTCTGTTGAGGCTACAAAAAAACCCGCAAGGACTCTAATCGAGGTCCATGGTTAAGTCCTCAATTTTACACAATTTTTTATTTATGTTTTTACGTAGACCATATGTGACCCATAAACATAATGCTGTTCAACCACACGGAGCAGCATTTTCGTGTTTGTGTACAAGAATCAAAGAGCTTCTCTTTGTGGTTTAGATGTTCTTGTTACATCCCACATGTGTGACATTTACATTTCAGTTATTTGACAGATACTTTTATCCAAAGTGACGTACAGTCGAAAAAGTCTTGTCCCGGGAGTATTTGTGTTTTAAAGGTCTTGTTTAAATACTGGCAGTGAGATCACTCTGCTGACTAGGAAATGAACCAATAACCTTCTGATCATAGGTGTAAGTGACCTAACACACGGATACCCGCTAACATAGCTGCCCTGTGGATGTTGTGCGGCGTGATATGAGAAGTCTTCCTCTCAATGCACCATAAGCAGCGCTTTCCCAGGATTTTATTGGTTATCTGCCGGCCAATGACTGACCAGTAGTGAAAAAAAAACACTGGGAAATTCCAGAGCTTGAATAGGAGATTAAGTAAAAACCCCATTCAAATAAACAGACTTACTGGCCAACTTAAATTCCTCCTTTTGAGTGCCAGGGCCAAATGAAGCCTACCAGTATTATGTTTTAATAGTGATGATGATGATTCATCTCCAGTGACTGAATCTTTCAAGCTTCATGATTTCAGCTCATCTAAGACAGTCATGGGTCCGTGTGTCTGTAAGGGACAGAGGGAAATAGGTGAATGAAAGCTTTGGAAAAGGACACAGAACACGCTTCTCCCAGCGAGTATATTCACTTCCTGTATTTCTGATAAACATATGTTTCAGGTTTTACGCCGTCTTGGCTGGCGTTCAGCGTGCATTGCGCAGTCGTGTGATACACGTTGGCAAGCCGTGACTGTGAACTGGCCTTTTGTTATGGAATAAACCACCACTGTAATTAGTAAGAAAAAAAAAAGGCTGTATTGCATAATTTGACTATCTTGCGATAGCAGCCCGTCACTAACTCCACATTTCTCCTTCTCCAAGTTCATACCTACTTAACTTTCTGCCCCCCCACCCCCCCTTGGCTTAGTCCATCGGCTAGATGAGCCCGTGCCGGGTCCAGCAGCACATGGTAAAGCCTACGCACCGGAAAGGAGCACTTACACGCCTGCTTGCTTTGGACTCTGGGAAGACCCGAAACCCTCAAAGCAGGAGAAACCTTAACCTGTTTATTTTTCAAAGCGATTCACATGAGAGCCTCCTCTTCCGTTAAATAAGACGTGGAGTTAGGTCCTTCCGAAGCAATACCTATTTCTGACACGCTTCTCGGCCGGCATGAGGAAGACCGATTTCTCCGAGTACGGTAGAGGGGAAGCCGGGTTTCTGAATAAATCTGGAAGACAAATATGGCTTTTTTGGTGTAATTTTTCCACCAAGTAACTGCATGGGGCCGGCAAAGCCCAGACTGATGTCTCTGGACCGTAGCGAATGACAGTGGCGGGAAACGAGGGCTGCGCCTTCATGCTGCGACACGCTCGCATGCCCGTCTGCGGCGTGCGTGCTTCATGCATGCGCCGGGCAAGGCTACCCCGAAACGGGCCCGCAAGTGTTAAGACACCTCCAAGGAACTCCCCCCCCCCCCTCCAAAAAGCACTCGGCCTGTAATGCGCAGATCGTAAAATGACAGGCGCAGCCTGGGGCAGGCCTGATGGATGCATCGGTGTGCATTATTGATGCGAGGCATTGTGGTGATGGGTTTTGGACAGAAATGCACAGGGGCATGTTTTCGTGGATGGGTGGCGGGGGTGGGGCGGAGGGGTGGGACCCCCGCTCTCCTGATACGTGCCCATGCCGCACACGCTCGCGGAGCAACGGGAGCCGCCGGTCACGTTCAGGCACGCTAACGTGTCGGCCGCTGTGGAATGCGGGCCAGGGAGTTCTTCCAGGGAAATATTCACAGATGCCATGACGATCGGGTGACTGCGGACATCGCTCCCCCCTCACACGCTACTGCCTCTGACAGGGACCATATCTCTTTCAGTGGGGGGGGGGGCGATTCTGTGTGGGACTCATTTACAGCACGTCTCCATTTAAAAACAACCGTGCCCCCCCTGCCCCGCAGTTCAGAAGGTGTTAAGTGCACAACATTTCCGGCATCAAGGAAACTCCCATCAGCCCAAACACACTGTGGCGTCTGCCAATATAGTGACTTACATTGCCTGCCCCCCCCCCCCCCCCCAAATTTTGGGTCTGGTTTCCAGGATGCCCTGCGCATCACAGGCTGATCCGCGCTGCGGGATGGTATTTTAGCATCGCATTCCCTTCCTGAGCCCCCCCTCCTCCCCCCCCCACTCTCTTCTACCAGCAGATCTCATGGACGAAATACTTCTGCATAATTTACTGTGCTTCCAATTATATCTCAACATAATCCCATAAGAACAGATCATATCAAAGGCTTATTCTGCAGTGAGGTGGACAGCATCTTTTGAAATAGCTTTTGCTGTATTATTTATATTGTTTGACGTCTTCTTTTCCTTATACAGCCATACCCAGGTGCTTTCAGCCTGTTTAAACTGGAAGATATTTCTCTAAAATAGCAACAAGGATGAACCTGATTCATTTCTTTAAGTGACTCCCTGGAGTTTACAAATTGCCTCCCCTTCATTGGCTGAGTTCTTAAGTACCTTTTTCTTGTAAGTGCTTTTTCTTGTTTTTATGCCTAAATTTTTACAGTCCGATTCACCGAGCAAAGTAGCTGGAACCGGCATAAGAGTTCAAGGAAAATATATCTAATAGGTTCAATCTGCACTGGCTCTGTAGGTCGCAGTCCCACATCCCCGTGGTGTCATTGTCAACAGAAGCTGTTGCCATCATCACAGAAGTCCCCCCCCCCCCCTTAAAGTCACAGAGACCCCTTTTCGCAAATGACCGCTTTACACCACGAAGATGTGATGGCTAATCATTTACTTATAGTAGCCCAATTCTGATTGGAAGGAGATGCAGTGTGAAATTCAAAGTATTTGTGCTGTTTGGGTGTGAATGTAATTTGGCTTGAAGCAGGAGTTGCTGTAAATATGGGTTGATGCACAGCACGTCATGGATTATATGTTTTTAAAAGCACAACTACAGATGCAGAGAACCGCGGAACCTGCAGCGGAACCTGCAGCAGAATGCGTTTTAAAACATGTATCGCATGGCTTGGCATGCATTAAACCCATCATACCATAGTCACCACACATTTGGCCTGTATGTGAAATGCACGTTTGTACCTGAAGACATTATTTCCACATTTACAAACCAAAAACGCAGTTTTTTTAGTAGAACTACTTTCTTCTGCAAATGACGAAACAATTACGTTAATTTTAAATTGTGTTGTATGTCTGGAATTTTAAGTAACATTAGTTGGAATTTGAGATTACAATCACATATTGATTAGTGACTGTGATTTGCCAGGCTGGCACTAAGTGTGAAGTTATATTCTGACCAATCACATTTGAGAATTTAGCTTCTCCTTGTCATGATTACGTTTTGATGATAGTTGTTAAGGGGGGGTGAGGTATTCATGCCACGTTCCGCATCTCCCTGCTAGGCGAGACTTTCTCGGACGTCTACAGCCTGACCGAGCCGTGCAGGTCATGCACAGAGTGCAGGGGGCAGATGCGCATGCTGACGCCATGCACGGACACCAACGACGCCATGTGCGGCTGCAACTACGGTTATTACATGAATGAGACGACGGGCCTCTGCGAGCGCTGCACCAGCTGCCCGCCGGGCCACGGCATGCTGAACCAGTGCGATCACAGCAGCGACACCGTCTGCGAGGAGTGCCCCGAAGACACCTTTTCCGAGACGGAGAGCATGCTGGACCCCTGTCTGCCCTGCACCATCTGCGACAACGAGCCGCTGCTTGAGTCCTGCACTCCCATGCGCGACACCGTCTGCTACGAGGGTGAGTCCTCCGTCCGGAACCGCCTCGGACCCAGGATAACGTTTCGGGCTCGGACTCTAGGATGTTTTAAGGTGGGACATAAGAAGAGTATAACCCATACAGAGGAACCAACCTTTTCATTAGCCAGTCTTGTGTTTTGATTCGGTGAGTGATAGGGGAGTAGGCATTCTGGGGGCCAATCAGCTTGCAGTACCCTTGTGACCCCGCCTCTATATCCCCTGCTTGGACTCAAAATTATCATTCAAAGGCTTAAGAAATACACGTCTGTCATGTCTGCCATGATCTTCCCATCTGTGTAAGCCATCATCCTATGAACACCCATCTCCCCTCAAACAGCTGAACCAGTATAGAGATGTGCCAAGCAGCATTGGGTATGAGGCTGCGGGTTACCATGCACTAGATGCCAATCTATCGCAGGTTGCCCAAACATATTATATTACATTTTTGCAGTACAACTGGGAGAGAGAGAGAGCAGGGCCAGATTGTCCCCTAGCTCAAGAAAGGAATCACTCTACCAATCCAGGGATTTAAACCGACAACCTTCTGATCATAGGCACAAGAGCCTAAGCCAATGAGACGAGCACTAGCCCATGTTTTAGACCCAACAATGAGAAACGGAAAACAGACAAGCAGTATCACTCACCATGGGCCATATTGAGACACCAGTTTGCCTGTCTGCATCTGAGCACACTGAACACTACGCCGGGGGTGTCAAACTGCAGTGTTCTGTGGTCTACATGGAAGAACATGGCTAATGCTAAATGGGCCGCAGGGCTAGACCTCCCCATACCTCCACAAACGTTTGCTGTCGCAGCTGTCGGTTAGGAGACCACCGGGGATGTGAAGGAAGAGACGCCAAGGGGCTGTTCCACTTCCTGCCGGCCGCTGGCCTTCACGTGTCGTCGTGTACGGTCGGCGGATCTTAATTAAACGTCAGGTGACAGCTGTGGGGAGGGTCAGCGTCGGTCCGAACCTTCCCTCACGCATTGTCGGTTTGAATCGGCGTAGTTGCGCATTGGCGACCCGGCCAAGTGTGATCCGCGAGGGAGAGACCACCTGACCCGCAGTTACTGAGAAATGAGCTCTGGTTGCCGTGACAGCGAGCAGAGGGCCAGTGTTCTTCTGATTCTATATAATTAATTAACGCGCGTAATAGAGAGACCCTCACTTCTGAAAATGTCTCCTTTTACCTGTGAATGTTGAAGATCAACAGCACGGATCCCCTGCCAGCGGGTACCAAATAGCCAAACTGATCGGAGTCAGATGCCAGAGGTCAGGGGTCAGAAGGCCTGCGTCACGCCAGGTTTTTTTACGAAGCGACAGAGAAAATCCACTTGGTGCCAAACCTCAGAGGCTCTCCGAAGGTTTCATATCCACTACTTAAATTAACTGGAGGCTTCATACTCTGGCCAATCAAAAAGAGAAAAAAAAGAAGCCCCGTACATTGACAAGGACACAGCGAGGGGTTTGTAATAAATGAGAAACAGGAAGTCGTTTTTCAAATGACTAGATGTAGTGCAAAATCTTCACATAATGTAATTAGGGGGTTTCTGGCAGGCAGGGCCCGGTTCTGGTCCTCCTGGCCCGGGGCTCCAACTTTTGGGAATGGGGCCAGAGGAGGGAAGAAGTGCCGGCCGAAACAGAGTTTGCACAGCGCCAGGAGTGTCGAGTTTGAGAAATGAAAGTGAACGCCGTCCCAAGGTTAGCGATTTTCTGTTTAATTTGCTCGACAGTCACCGGGAAGGAAACCCGAGGTCTGCTCACACTGGTTCCGGCAGCTTGAACCCGGAGCTCCAGATGGCGGGCATATATTTAGGTGTCATTTAAACACGGCCAGGAAGTCTTTACTTTCAGGGCACCGGAGTTTGAAAAGGAGTCCTTAGTTAGCGCATCTTTGAGCACTGTACCTTATCTGTCTGTCATGGTGGCCCCAGATTGCAAGGGGCACCAGGAGGGGAGGGAAGGTTTTAACTGAGCAGTTTTGAGGCACAGGTTGCAAGTGGTCAGTCACGAGACCAGAACCTACACCATTAATTCCAAATGCTTTGTCTCATGTAGACAACTGACGTGGATTACAATTTAACTGATTTGTAAAGCCATATAAGTAGAGGTGATTTTATGTAAAGGTATAACAGCAGTAACCTTCCTAGGACCAAGGCTTTTCATCGCTCTGTCCACAAATACATTTACTTTTATTTAGCAGATGCATTCATCGAAAGTGATATACAACTGCAGGGTCGGATAGTCCCTTGAGCAACTAGGGTTAAAGACTTTGTTCAAGGGTCCAAGGATGATGCCAATGTGCCTGTCAAGGGATTCAAACCAGAGACCTTCCCGTCAGAGGCCTGGCATTCCAACCCACTTAGCCACACGCCACCACCAAATCATGTGATGCTGCGAGCTCATTGGCCAGTCCCTTGATCATATGATGCTGCGAGCTCATTGGCCAGTCTCTTGTGAAAGAGGATGCCCACGTGAAGTAACATGTCAACGCTGACCTTTTCCCCCGCCCACATTGCTGTGCCTGTGACTCAGCGCGGGAGGGGGGTCTGCAAGCTTTAGATTCTCACTCTGCGGACAGAAGCCCCCCGATCAAAGGACTGCTTCACTCTGCCCCAAAGGCTGAAAGCTGACTAATCCTGAAATGAAGTTTGTGTCATGCTCCCCCCAACCCTCCGTGAAAGGTGCTCTATCAGCACCCAGATCTCATAGCCTCCAGCCCCAAGCTTCTTAACTCTCAATCGGGCACCTTCTTGCCCCATAAAGCCCCATGAAGCCCCTTCGTCTTGGCGGGGGGGTAGCGTAAACAGAGAGCAGCTGCTGGCTTCCTGACACCTCTCAAAGCTGTGGGCACGTGAAGTATTTCAGGCTCTAAGCCCGTCCCCCAGATTTCCACGGTATATACTGGGGAAAACAAAAATTGCAGATCTGCTTCTGGGGCTTTTTCCAAAGCACTGCGCCCGTGTGCATCCGCCGTCGCAGTGCAGTTGCCGATAGCGTCAGGCCCTCTGCTGGCTCCCCGCAGGAACTGTGGCGTCACTCGGCCGCTTATAAGCCCCCGCTTCCTCTTTTACCTCCGCTGGCCGGATGCATCCGGAAAGGGGGGTGTGAGCGCCATGCTGAAAGGCGCTACCCT
>JAODKE010000065.1:76861-92136 GCA_026779605.1 Mormyrus hasselquistii
CATTCCTCCAAAGAATAGACCTTTGTATTATTATTAATCTGTATCCTCCCAATATAACACTTTCTCTTATTACCAAGTAGTGCCCCCCCCCCCCCCCATGCCTGGGGCTCGGTGACAGCGGAGCAGCACCAACAGCAGACACCCGTGAATAGGATTCTATAGCATCTCCATGAAAGAAGCCCAGGAAGAAAGTGAGAGATAGTCAACAGGCCTAATAATTACAGAACGAAAGTACAGTAGGAGGTATTTTGGGAACTGGGACCTCTGACATTTACAGCTGAGAGCTGCTGAAAGACATATCATTATGTTGTCTTTAGCCCTTCATTCTGAGGATAGAGGGAAGTTCTGCAGCTTAGGAGGTCATTAATTATCATTAATTCCCTGTTAAGAAAGGCACAGTCAGAGGAGGTATAATGGCCCTGGCAACCTTGTGAATCACACCAACGGTTACTCTTCCATTACACCTATTTCTACAGAACCCAGCATCGGGACATTTTCACCTCTGCCGTCGGTGGATTCGATGTTTCCCATCATCACCGGCGCCCCCGAAGACTCCGACATGCCCTCCCCCACCGACACTACCACGGCGGGGAACCCCAGTTCCCCGCGGGTCATCCACCACGGCCTGAGCGAGAACCTCATCCCCATCTACTGCTCCATCCTGGCCGCTGTGGTCGTGGGCTTGGTGGCCTTCATTGTCTTTAAGAGGTGAGGCCACGAGGGGCTTGGGCCAGGGTTGGTGGGGGAGGGGCAAAGGTTCAAGGATAGCAGAGGTATGAGGGCAGAGGGTCTGTCTGAGGGGGAGGGTCATTTCCGAGGGTAAAGGGGGGCAAGGAAGAAGGACAGAGGGCATGGGCATGAGAAAGACCGAGGCAGGAACTAAGAGGTACTCATACGGAGCAGTGTTTGGGGGTGGTAGATGGCGGTTTTCACTCACATAGACAAGAAGCACAAACCTCTCACGAGTTGACAAGGTTTCCTTCCGGATGCCATTTTAGTTTTTGGTTTTGAATCACCGATCAACCACTGGTCTTTATCGGCCTATCAGAGTTTTTCCACTGATTGCCCTTCCTGCTAACGTGCTACACAATCATGGTTTGTGAGGGTTACAGTGCTACTCTGGGTGCCTCTGAGTGATGTGTGAGAAGATTGTGGTCATTTGTAACTGTGATTCCGGTAACTCTGGTTTTTTGATCTATGTGGTACTTGGTCCAAGATGTCTCAGAGCTACCGTCCTGATGGACCGGCTGAACCCGACTCTGACTTGTGTTTTGATGGCCATCTTTCTCCTCCCTGACAACAACGGGAGGCACAGGTGGAAGAGCTGCAAGCAGAACAAACAGGCGGCGAGCAACCGCAGCGTGAGCCAGACGGCGTCCGCCGAGGGCGAGAAGCTGCACAGTGACAGTGGCATCTCCGTGGACAGCCAGAGCCTACAGGAGCAGCAGCAGGCGCAGAGCCCCACCCAGGGGCTGCCGCACACAGGTGGGCCAGCTCAGCCCGCCTCCCGCATCACCGTCACGCCTTTTACAGGCTCTGTCACCTCACAGAGGCCCTGAATACGATCCGTACGGCCATAGCGACCATCCCGCTCACATAACTGACGACGACAGGCAGAACGCTGGATTATGAAGGCGGTGGGTTGTGTGCCGTGTGAGGAGGCCTCCAGAGCAGCTTTTAGCAGAAATAGCTAAGGTCTGTGTTGGGGGAATCGGGAAATGCCGGCAAGTCTTTTCCCAGCTATTTTGCAGGAGATGGGTGCCTTCTGTAAGTGCCATAAATGCATTAACATTAGCATTCTATACTTGCCATAAATACATTAGCGTTAGCGTTCTATAAGTGCCAAAATGCATTAGCATTAGCATTCTGTAGGTGCCAAGATGCATTAGCATTCTATAGGTGCCATAAATAAGGGTTTCTCTCATGCTGGGAATCACCACATGAGGACTCTCGACACTCGTTCCCCTTTTGTGTACGATGTTGAGAAACCACCTACCCTTGCTCCTGTGTCCTCCTCCCGTGTGCCTTCAGTTCATCCGTGACCCAGTCCCTCCCCCTCTCTCCTGCTGGGTTTTCCGCCCATCAGTTAGGAGCAGGTCTGGGAGTTCTCATCCCCCCCCCCCCTTTCTTTTTAATCCTCACGATTTAGAGTCCGGCTGGCAGCGGTTCAGAATTCGCCGCGTGTGACGAGAGCGAGCTCATTCACCCAGCTCTCTGCCATTGTACGGCTCCCTCTTAGTGTTCTACCCCAACAAGCGGTGCGATCTCATTGGCCCGCCTCGCTGAAATCCACTGGCTGCCCTCAGGGCCTTGTTAGCAGGTGCTTCAGTGATCAAGCACAAACACGACATGCTCATGTAAACCAAGTAAACAGGGTTCAGCGGGTGCGTTCAGGATGGATGCTTACAGCATTGGTGCCGTCTACTTCCGGAAGACGCATTAAGCACTGCTGGACATGCAGAGAGCATCCTGCTAATGTTCGCCTGCACTCCCTGTCATTTTAAACACGTTTGCAGGGCATAAGCAGGTATGATAAGTCACCCTTTAATGTCTGAAATCGCTACACATCTGCCCTTGCAGTGGGTGTTTCGGTGATGTTGTTCTGTGACGGTGGGAAAATAAACAAATGCAGGGCTCAGTCTCCAAGCTTGCCAGATCATGTGCTCTATCTGTAATCTTTCCAGCAGAGCAAGGCTGGGCGCTCAAAACTAAAAGGCTCCTCTCCTATTCCACGCCATTTAAGTCATCTTTGGGCTGTTGCGTGAAGAGGCTTTATCATACACAGGCCTGGTAGACCCAAATAATAAAGAGCTCAGTCACGGCAAACCAGTCCCCCCCCAAGCCTTAAATAGCATCTGAGTCGTGTCTTGGTGGGGCATGCCGTCCTTATGGAACACACATGTGAACACGACAAGGCGAGGCAAGTTCTCGCGAATTTGCATTTGCTGAAATTTGCCTCCTGGGTTCATGTGTGGACAAGGTATGGCCAGCAGTGGCCCCCAGTTTGAAACATTTCTGAATAGTTTACAAAACCTGCCGCTGTGTTGCTTTCTCAGTGGGACAGAGAATCTGTTTGCTATACGCACCCTGCAAGGCGCCCCAGACTGTGGAAGTCACCTGTTTAGTCAAAGCATCAACATGTTGGCTTTCTCCACTGGCAAAGTGTGGGATCTTGAGGCCTCAGGTTAGTGTGAAAGCGAATTCCTCTGCGTGTCTTGCGACAGAGGTCGTGCCCCGGGGGAGCAGAGGCGTTCTCAGCAGGATCAACTAAAACAAGCCACTCTGCCCTTATCAATTCCATCGTTATCTTGTTTTTTTTTCCTTCTTCAAATCCTGGAAAAAAACAGCACAAAAATATTTTCAAAGAGCCTCAAGCAAAAGGGAGAGACATCCACTCACACCCTACTAAGAACAGCTTAAGGCAGGCCTTGAAGAACCGGTTTGGAGGCGGCCCTTATGGCCGAGTGCCTGCCCCAAATTTGGTTCGCCGGGACTTTAGGCTAAGACTCTCAAACAATCATAAAAGACTAACCTGCCATGACAGTGATTTTATTCCATAACTTAAAATCCAGTCCCATTTAAGATGCTTAAGCCTGCAATTAACTTGAATTTTATGTAGTACGTTCATCTAACCGGCCGTATTCCATAGCCGCTTATCCAGTACTGGGGCGCCGAGAGCCTGGAGCCGGTCCCTGGAGTTCTGAATAATAAAGTGATTCCATAATGGGCCTATGATTCTGTGCGCTTCAGCCATAATGCAGACTCGCTATATCAGACCTTACTATTGATGGTGCGTCTCTGCAATGACTGAGACGAGAAGCAGAGGTGAAGCAATCACGTTTCCAATGATAGTCTGCAGATTCCCATTAGAAGGAATATCGTACATCAAACACTATTAAGATACTAAAAATACTTTTAAAAAAGTAATGTTTGTGTAATAGCGGTTAATAACAGTGAATCATTACTTTCCACACAGGCACTTTTTTGTTTTTATTCAATTTTGTAAATGTAAACTTCCGTAAATTAACTGTTATCTCACAATGCACTACATAACTCGTTCGTCATGTCGACCAATCAGAATCGTCGCTGGGCCGTGGCTTTGCGTTTCCACTTTCCGTTTCCTTCATTATCTCCACTGTGTAAAACTAGCTACTTATTAAATAAATGAGCCTGGACGGACGTGCAGGATGGACGGACATCGGGCCCGGGAGCGAAGTGTAATGCAAAAGCCGCCTTTCGGTGCCACAAGGGCCGTCCGGAGATGGCGAGCAGAATGTAGTGAGATCACGAGTGACTTTCACGAAGAGTGTGACCGGCGTGATTAACCTCCAGAGAGCGGACGGCGACACCGGATCGCCTTTCACAAACCACTGCATTCTTGCACCGGCTGGCTTGTAGAATGAAGGAAGAAAGACAAAAAGCATGATTATAAATGAGCAAAGGCAGGGCTGGGAATCGCTCCTCTGCTATAGCCGCCACATTCCTGCACCGTTCCCATGGCGTCTCTCAATTGACAACAGATTGGCTTGGTGGGAAACGGCTCGTTTGTCTTCTTGCTTAAGTAATGACTCCCGTCGGGCAATTGGGGTTCACGGGGCCTATGGATCCCACCCCTCCCTCCCAATCTCCTCCGACTTCTTTTGGTTCCTTTTGGTGCCGTTTCTAAAGGCCAGTAGACTAATTGTTTACTGGTTTTAGATGGAGCCTCGTGAGGAATGAAGTAGATACTTTTTATCTGAATATAAGGTTTTAACTCCCCCCCCACCACCACCGAATTCTACACTTCTGGTTCTCGTTAAACACCCCACTGACTAATACCTGATGACTTAACAATAGGACATATGTTTACGTAACTAACCACTGACACCCTCTTTTTTCAGTGGTGATGGTGGACGGGAGCCCTACCTTTGCCTTGCCCCCCCACAAGAGCGAGGAGCTTGAGCAACTCCTGGGGGGCGGCGGAGGTGACGGGACGGACGACGAGACGGACTGGCGCAGTCTGGCGAGCCTTCTCGGCTACCAGGAAGAGCACATCGCCGCCTTCGGCCAGGAGGAGAGACCAGTGCGGGCCCTGCTGTCCCACTGGTCTGGGATGGACAGCGCCAGTTTGGAGGCCCTGTGTGCCGCCTTGCGTAAGATGGACCGCGGGGACATCGCCCAGGGGCTCAGTCTCCACCCTGATGCAGACCCCTCTGCTACCTCAGCCGTCTGAGACGTTATCTGCTTTGGCTTCCAGGAGACGTTTCGTTGATGGAGGATGTAGCTTAACATGTTATTTCTCTTCAATTCCTGCAAATCGTTTTAAAGACAGGTCAACGGTCATCATGAGCAACTGTTCGCAACTAACCCGCCTGCTCAGAGATCGTGTCCGTTGGCGCCATTTGCAGTCTTCCCCGGACACAACATGGGCCTCAACCCTCACCTCGCTACAGTAGCATCAGCCATAATTGGGGCTCTTACCCAACATTCTTCACTCTTCCAACTGTACCAGGTAGCTTGTCCGCCAAAGAACCCATCTCCGATGGTGCTGGCATCGACTGTACCTACAAACCCAACTGTTCCTCATATCCAGCTCCTTCCATAATCAACAGCCAGGCTTCCATCGGCATGGCTCTAACTGGGCCAGATGACCTTTTGTTTACTTCTTCTGTGCTTTGAGGTGACCTGTTTTCTCACCCCATTTCCCTTGTATGCCCCAACTACTAGGAAATGCTCCCTTTCCTTAATGGATCTTCTTAATGGACAAATTAATTTTATTGTAAAACTTGTGTGTCTAGTTGCTACATCTGATGTTTGTATCTTTTTTTTCTCATGACATAAACCAAAAAGCTCCTCATTAGCCACATTTTGTAAACTGATGTATTCTAAGAGGGGTATTAGGTTAGCTCTTGAACCACTAAGTCGGGGTTGATGCTATAGTCTACACGTGTAGCATTCCAACCGCTGTCAGTCACTGTTGTGCCACATTTGATGGTCTCAACTGTCTCTGAGAGATAGGATCTTGGAATGGATTGTATCATGGGAATGGATCTTGGGGGTTTCTTGAAGGTATTTGTATCTTGAAGGCCATCAACGCAAATGTCTCCCATTTATAGACCAATGCTCTTCAGTATTCTGCAGTTTTCTGCAGGGTTTTATGGGTCGAATATGCAAAACATTGAAGTGAACCATGCTGTGGTACCCAGTTCATCAAGGATGGCTGGATGCAGAGAACGATTTGTGTCAGCAGAGCTGTGGGAAGCTAAGCCGGCAAAGAACGACTCGGAGCACGCCCCGACAAATGCGGACACGTGTACAATCGTAAAAGCCCTGCACACTCGAAACCACTAAGTATTCCACAAAGTTTCCCGTTAGATGTACTGAAAATAACCGTTTCACTCTTGCACTGTTACACTTAAACCATTTTAGGGATATACCAGATGTTGCATGACAACCGAAACAGATAAACCTTAATATAATATTAACAGACAGGTGGGGCTAGTTTTGTCCCAGGAATACTGCACACAGAGCATATTTGTCTTGCATATTATAGCAAGCAGCATTTCTCAACACCATTACAGAGTTTAGAGGTTTAGAATAAGAGTATTTTCTGTATACAGGACCGACTTTATAAAGAAAATGATGTTTATCCTTTATTTATATACGGCAAAAGTATATAAGTCAAATGTGCTACACATTTTCACAGTTATCACACTGAGACTTTGCCATTACGCTCAAAAATCAGGTTGGGATCCAGGACTTATTTCTCAGGGTTTGTTGTGTGTGCATGCGTGTGTGTGTGTGTGCTCTTGCGCTTCGTCGTGCCTGTACAGAGAACCGGGAAGCTGAGAGGGTCAAGGAGACTCCAGATTTGGCATCGTATCAGTCGTTACGCTTAGGAAACTGACACCGAGGGCAGAAGCGCTCTGACGCAGTGGTCTGGCTGACTCAGGCCCATTAGGAGAATCTCACTGGTGCACTGTGTACCAGGAGGCCACAGCATGCTGTCATCAGCGCCCCCTGATGGTAAGAAATGGATACTGAAAGCGGGGACGTAGCGGTGCATTTTTTGCAAAAGCCTTTTTCCTCGTGCTACCTGTGTACCAGCATGCCGGAATCCATCAGCACGTCCTCAGATGCTGGTCACAGCTGCTCTCTCGCCACGATCTGGGACTCGTCGCGTCCGAGCAGTGTGTCGATATTGTTCATTCCCTGGAATGTTCCCGGTGGCTGTGGAGTGCTGTGCATGTCTGACACGGCAGTAAAGACCCAAACAGTGCACGCACGCCCCTGTAAATACAGAAATACCCCAAATAAGCTCTTTATTTGGAATACTTGTCTGTCGTGTTTGATTTTTTATATATATTTTTTACTTTGTTACGGTTTTATTTCGATTATAGCATACTTTTTAAAATGTTCTTTATTCTGCAAGACTGATTTATAGCACTTATTAGTGTAAATACATATATATTCTGAAGCACATAATACCTAAACAAGTGCCTGGTATTTGTGTTAGCTCTTTTTTCTTTTGTTAAGGTTTGCTTGTTGAATATGTAGGACACTTTCCTGAACAATGTTGGCCGAGCCATAGCCTTACTGGTGCTCTAGGGTCAAATGCCGACAGTACCTTGTGCCCCACCCATGCCTCTCAGGACATGTAATTCACATTCCCATAAAACACAGCTTCAATCACCCAGAATCCGTCGTTCTGGTCCCCCCCCCCGCCGCCACTGGTACTGTCATAGCTTTCAAAGAGCCAAACTGCCCGATGCCTTTCTCCTAGTCTCACTTTTGCACCGTTTCCCCCGGCAACTGCATGGCCTCGTCGTCACAGCAGGGTCTTATTACTAGCATTTTTAACCTCTTGTGTCCATTAATATATGTAATTGTTTGGTAACTCGAGTGTCATCGATGGAAAATAGAACATATTTGCCTTTCCCATCTTTTTCCACAGCAGTATTAGTGCTTGAGGTCACTGCGCTCCGTTCCAGGGGACAGGCTGATGAGGAGGGAGCAGTCTAGGGATTGTCATGGGGAACAGAATGTGGGGTTAGGGTACAAGGCATCTTCCGGCAAAAGATCAGGTGTCACATGACTCTGCTGGATGCAGTTCCGTTTGGCAGCATAGTGATTACATCTAATACCTGCTAAACAGGAATGTTGCATTCTGCTCTACATCCTATGTGACTGTGCTCTACAGGTCTGTAGCCCTGTGTAAAACATACATGTGTGACTGTGCCCTACTGGCCTGTAGCCCTGTGTAAAACATACATGTATGACTGTGCTCTACAGGCCTGTAGTCCTGTGTAAAATTTACCTGTGTGACTGTGCCCTACTGGCCTGTAGCCCTGTGTAAAACATACATGTACAACTGTGCTCTACAGACCTGTATCCCTGTGTAAAACATACCCGTGTGACTGTGCCCTACTGGCTTGTAGCCCTTTGCAAATCATACCCGTGCAACTGTGCTCTACAGGCCAGTAGCCCTGTGTAAAACATACCTGTGTGACTGTGCTTTACAGGCCTGTAGGTTTGTGTAAAACATACCTGTGCAACTGTGCTCTAGAGGACTGTAGCATTGTGTCTATGTGACAGTATGTATGAAGTTTATCTTACAGTCCTTCCCCTGAGGATAGTTTATAGGCATCACTGTGCCGCCCCTATTTCCCCCCCCCCCTCCACTGTTCTGGGGGGGAGGAGTGGGGGTTGACTGGTATTCAGAGCTCCGGGAATAAAAGATTTGAAAAGGAATGTTCTCTGTACCTAGGAATAATGAATTATGTATTATACTAATGTAAAATGACAACAGATGTACAGTTAAACCACTGAAAAATTAAAACATAAAATGAAAATGAGTAAAACTGCCTCGTGATCCTAAAACACGATACAGCCTGAAATGAGCAAAGGCCTTGAACAGGGCAGCCGAATTAACAAAAAATAAGAAAAATTGCTGTCACGATCTACAGAGAAGCAGGCGAAGGAAGCCATGATGATAAACAAAAAGGGATTTATTCGGGGCTGACAAACTTCAAGACAAACACAACGTTAATGACCAGACTGGGGAAACAAACTGAAACGTGGACTTAAATACATGAAACTAATCAGGACAACTCAAAACAGCTGATGAACAATGGGATTTCACACGGGGCTGATGAGGGGCCGTGGCACACACGAGGATCGAAGGAGCAGGTCATGACAGTATCCGCCCCCCCCAAAGGCACGCACTCCGGGCACACCAAAGGGGAGTGACGCGACAAGGTCCGGGGACACGGGACCTGGAAAACAAAGCAAAACATCAACGGGGCACAGGGAACAAGACAGACACTCAGAACAGACACAGGGAGACTAACTTAGACAAGAGACTACAAAACACAGGAAACACAGACAGACACAGGGGCACCAAAAACGAGAACACAGAACCCAATGAGGGAGACGACGGGACAACACCAGGAGGCACACCCACAGAAGGCACGAAGGGACCGGGTGGAAACACAGGAGGCACAAAGGGACCGAGAGGCACAGAGGGACCAAGGGTGAACACAGGGGGCACGAAGGCAGGGGGCATGGAGGCAAAGGGCGGGGGGCAACAGGGAGCCCGAGGGAACCCCGGCCAGTGAGGGGCAGAAGCTGCAGGGGCAGCAGGCGACCGCGAGGCTGTAGCTGGAGGGACCCATGGTGAGGGCGAGGAGGAAGCAGGAGGGAACGAGGACGGGGCCGAGGAGGAAGACGGAGGGACCGACGGAGGGGGCGAGAAGGAAGGCGCAGCAGCCAAAGGCGCAGCCGCCGGCAGCCAAGGCGAGAGCGACCAACAAGTCGGAGCCGGGGGACCCACAGATGATCAACGAGGCATCGGAGGCAGGGCCGGAGGCGGCCGACAAGGCGCCAGAGGCGGGACCGGAGGGGGCTGACTAGCCGTAGCCCAGGGGACCAGGGGCGACCACTGAGCAGGAGCCGGAGGACCCGCAGACGACCGCCAAATCGCGGCCAGGGGAGGGTGGGCGGGACCTGGCCCCGGCGTAGGTGTCCCCTCCCCTTCCGGGAGACAGAGAGATGGGGACCTGGCCGAGGTATGCCACACTGCAGTTGAGAGAGGTCTGGGGGCAGTCAGGGAGATCCCTGAGGGGTCCCACTCCAGCTCCTCCTCCGACTCCACTACGGATGGAGGAGCGTTGTTCCGACAGTCCGAGACCTCCTTGTGGACAAGGGCCTCGCAAGCAGGGGGCGCCTCGGCGGGCACCTCGAGCGTAGCCGTGGTCATGGCGGCATCCCCGGGCAGACCCGCAGGCAGAGCGGCAGTAACAGCAGCAGGCGGCGTTGCGGGCAGAACAGCGGCAGCAACAGGTGGCACGGGGACCCCAAGCGCAGCGGCGGGCAGACTGTCCGGGCGGGTGGCTGTAGGCATGAATACCACTGGATTCAGAATCACCGCAGGGCAGATAACGGAGAGCGAGACCGCTCCCAGGGAGACTTCCTGTGTCTCCTCCAGTCTCCGCTAGCTCGGAGAATGGACCAAACGGCGGTCTGCTACCCTCCTCATATTTGCCTCGGCCACCCCGCTTCTCAGTCGCCGAATATGGTTGCGCACCTCCCCCACGAGGTGTGCGTCTTTGGTCAGGGACATCGCCTCCAAAATGTCCTGGTCTTGCTGGTGATCACCCGAAGCAGGGGATCTTCCCGGACCTCGGGCTGCTGGATAGGTGGCAATAGATCACCTCATCCGTAAGAAGGAGGTATTCCTCCTCCGTGAGTTGAGGCGTCTTCTTGTGGAGTCCGGACATTCTGTCACGATCCACAGAGAAGCAGGCGAAGGAAGCCGTGATGATAAACATTTTATTCGGGGCTGACAAACTTCAAAACAAACGCAACGTTAATGAGCGGACTGGGGAAACAAACTGAAACGTGGACTTAAATAAATGAAACTAATCAGGACAACTCAAAACAGCTGATGAACATGAGGATTCCACACGGGGCTGATGAGAGGGTGTGGCACACACGGGGATCGGACGAGCAGGTCATGACACCTGCCCATCAACTGAAACACGACCATCGCAACATCACAAAAATGCGAAAGCACCATGATTAGAAAGGGGATTTCTGACCTCAAAATTGCTCAAAAGAGTTTATCGGTCACCACAGCAGCGATTAAGGAACCATGACATGCTATAAATGCTGGAAAGTTTGACAGACGCCCTCACCCATCTAATCAGATGGTAATTCATCCATGAAATATTATTTATATTTATATTATGAAATATTATTTCATCAGTGCAGTCTGTACAGTATATTCAGTGCGATCTGTATAGTCAATGCAGTATTCAGTGCAATTTGTAATTCAGTGCAATATTCAGTGCAATTTGTATATTTTTAATACTTTTTATGCCTCACATTGAGTCATATCGCATTTTCAATTTCATTGTCCAAGTGACAATGACAATAAAGATTATCTTTATCTTTAAATATTTGTTGGAATGTGGGGGACTCTATATCAAATCCCTACCCAGAGTGGGGCTTGATGGTCCCTTTCTGCTCCAATCTGACCAAAACCCACTTTTAATAACAAAATAATAAACGTTCAAACATTTAGTTTGCCATTTTTCTCATTGGCAATTAGGCTAGCAGGAGAACAACCAACAGGAACGAAGACCCATGGGAAACTGCCAGATGCAGACATGTGACCATGACATGTGACCATAACATGTGACCACGACATGTGACCACGACATGTGACCACGACATGTGACGAAGCTACTTTACCAAGACACAGACCAAATGATGAAAAAATGTGATGATAAAATGCTTATCTGAGATTAATGGAGGCAAATGAGCCAGCCTATCTGTGGTTAGCGGGACATTACCAGGAAAAGCCAGTTGACGTTATCCCATTAAAAATTATACCCGTTTCAGGAATTCAACGCACTCTTGGAATTGGAAGCCTTTTAAAAATCTAAATTTTCATTTTCAAGCACTCATGTCAGATTCTGATGGACGTTACAGTTTTTACTCGACGCCAATTTATATTATTTATATAATAGTAGAACAGGGCATTCGTGCCTGTGATGGGAAGGTTCTCGGTTCAAATCCCGTGCTCGGCAGAGCAGCCACATCTCTGTGGGGCCCGTCAGCAAGGGACTTAACCCCCAAAAAAATGCTCCTGGGGCACAGCTGTCCCCGCACTCACACCCCAAGCTTCACTCTCACTTATATATGTATATTTGTGTAAAAAAAAAAAGGAGAGGATGATGGGATATGATGTTTAACACAGAATACAAATGGCTAAGCTGGGTGTTTCACAGCAGTCACATCCAGAACACAGACGAACGGTTCAGCTCCAAATGTGAAGCTTTTTTATACTGTGCTTTGGGGACCAAACCACTGCAGTGATTGCTTGCCAAGCTGTTTAAGCTTTATAAGCTGTATAAACAAAACGCTAACATATTCTTTAACATATATATCAGGGGCCTCCTTCACCTTCTGGGGTAGAGTAGGGGTGGAGTAGGGGTGGGGTCATCCAGATTTACTAAAACTCTAACTTCTCCGGGTCACGCAGCATTGGCGAGGAGAAGGGGATATTTCTGGAACTCCTTTTTTTTTACAGTGCCTTTCTAAGCGGCATTGAGCCGTGGAGGGCTTAGGAACCAGGAGTGTCGGATATCAGCACTGAGCTGCGTAACAGGAGACTGACTTCTCTGACACATACCTTTAAGTATCACCTAGATGTAAATTTTTCCCACTGTCTATATTAGCTAACAGTAAAGTTCACAATCTTCACGTCAAACTGTTACTAAATCTGTCTCTAATCAGTTGATGTTAAACCATGTCAGGCCAACAATGTTGGGAAGGGGCGGTATAAAGCAATTTATCGACTTTGGATTTATTTGGTTTTTTGTTGCAAGAACAGCATGCACTATTCCTTCAGATATTAATCAGGCCATTAATAGGAAGATGGGGGGAGTCCCCAGATGTGAATTCCAGCGAAGACACTCAGCACCCCATTTGCCCAGTAAAGCGACCGGTGAAATCCAAAGAAGATTATAGGGAAACCATTGCTCAAATTCATTAGAAGTTAAAGGCAGCTCAGTGGATGGTTCGGGGGGGGGGCATTCTGGAGAAATCTAAAAGAAGAAAACCCACGTTAGTCCATAGAGTGTGGGAGGGGCCAGCAACACACCCAACCCAAGAAGCTCAGCTGTTTGTGCTGCTTCACCTGAAGGATCTTTGAAAGCCCAAGTGCCATTACTATCCCACGGGGCAGCCGATGCACGCTGCAACTCATTTGAAACAAATCAATGTGGTTAAATACAGAGGGACTCCAGCTGAGAGCGAATATAGAAGCCATTAAACATTGATCGCATGATATTTCAGAAAAGCCTCATTACCGAGGCTCAGGTACGCACGTTTCCTGGCGTGAGCTTTCAAAGGTCAGCCAAGGAGTCAGCAAGTCCGTCCGGGCCGGCCAGCTGCACAGGTCGCGTTTGATCCCCTCGCACCCAGGACCTGAGAGGTCCGACTTATAGGCGCCGTGAGCACAGAATGGAAGGATGGGGAGAGACACTAACTTCACAAACCCCAGTGAAGTAGAACTGAAGCTGGCCGGCTAGACTGAACCGAATAAGAGCCAGCAGACACACACACACACACACACACACACACACACACACACACACTGTGAGTAACATGCCAAAGATCTGTAAAAAATCTAAACTGCTACACTGTCCCATCTCTGCCAGCTCTGTTTGTACACCCCCCCCCCCCCAAATTACGGTGACAGCCCCACTCCGATAGCCAGCCAAATGCCTCACACCAATGTGCCCCCCCCCCCCAAATGTCATTAATAAGAACCACAGTGCATTACACAAACGGCTCCAGGGCACTAAGCAGCACTGTCTCCAGGTCGCTGGGACACCGACTGACCGCAGAAGCATGCAAGCATCATTCGCTAAAATATTATACGTTTCTCATTTGGTTGATGACAGCCAGGGCACAAGGTGCAGATGGTCAGCAGGACTGTGGAACATCGACCCTACATCAATCACATTGGCGTTTCGTGGCTACACAATGGATGGAAGATGGAAAATAGTTTACAGCTAATTGTTAGACAACTTATTCATTGTCCCTTCCAGGAGGGAGGAGGTTTTTGGGGGCAAGGTCAGGGAACATGCCCCTATACACACCTGTAATTAATTATCAAGATTATATATAAAGGATAAAGCAAGCTGGCTTCCTAATGTGCAGTAGTAAGTGCTGTTTAACGAACATGCAGTAGGAAGTTTGTCATTAAACATTTCTGTCAACACAGCTCCAGTGCAGCATTAATATGGTCAAAGGTCCCTTGGATATTTGGGGTTTCAGAGGACCCCGGTACTCTTTCTGGTGTAGTTATGTACTAGGGGCGGGGGGAGGGTTTTTTTTTTATTTAAAGGAGAACAGTTGCATGGTCCAGATTTTTTGGTCTAGACATGAAAATATGAGACAAATCTCATCCCGTATTGCTTCAAAATGGAACATAAGACGGGTGCCAACTCTAGCTTTGAAATTTAAATAAACAAGATTGAAGCCTCTTTTTAGTGCTGGCCCCTGAGCTTTTGGCCGGGTAACCCCGAGCATTAATGCGTCCCTGCATGTGACTCCCGCTCTTCCGAGATTCCGAGCCTTTGTTGATTCGCTTCCTTGAGCCAACGAACAAACCCTGCGCGCTACGCTAGCTAGCGGTAATGACAGTAGCGGTGTTGAGTGAGAGCTCACTAAAACCAAGACGGACTCATCAAGCTAGGGTTGGAGAATCCCCCTCCCCCACACACACACACTTCCACCTGCCATAATTTTCTCCACCCCCTCTCACCCGAAGACCAGAACTCCCAAATCCATCTCAACCCTTGAGGACATACATAATGCATCTACAGAGTAGCCCCCCCTTAAAAAGACACAGAGCATCAATCAGTCACAGAATAAAAGGGGGGTGGGACCAATAAACATCTCCTGGGCCTCGTGCCAAAAGACACAAAGCTGCCTGCAGGTATCTCTCCCAGCGGCCGTCGCACCCCCCCAGCGGTACGGAGACCAGCTCTTTAATGAGGCCCACGAATCGATTTTAAGAATGCATTATTGCTGGAGCTTTCCACTAAGCCTATTCAATTGAGAAAATTAAGAGTCTCCATCATTCCATGATCATCTTTTCTGAGTCTCCATCATTCCGTGATCATTTTTTCTGAGTCTCCATCATCCCGTGATCATCTTTTCTGAGTCTCCATCATCCCGTGATCATCTTTTCTGAGTCTCCATCATCCCGTGATCATCTT
>JAODKE010000065.1:107221-124444 GCA_026779605.1 Mormyrus hasselquistii
ATAGATAGATAGATAGATAGATAGATAGATAGATAGATAGATAGATAGATAGATAGATAGATAGATAGATAAACTGTGCAAAGAATGTTTTCAACCAAAATGTTCATTTCTCCAAGGTAAAGTGAGATAATGTGTTTTCATAGACAACTTACCATGAGAAGTGAAATTTAAAAACATCCCAATCATGAGTTTCCTTTCCCCCACCAATTCTTGTCAAGTCTCCCACACTCCCCCATCTGTCTCATTTATGTTAAATGATGTATCGGTTATGAGGTGATGCACCTTAACGGCGTATCTGGGCTTGCGGCTGTCTGGTTGGCCTCCGCCGCAGCTCCCCATCAAGGGCTGACTTACGCAGGGGTGCCTGTAATTTTATGGAGTCCCCATTAGCCACAGATGAATGGAGCAGTCTAGAGGCATTGCCAGGAACAAAGTCCCAGCTAACCCCCCCCCCCCCCCACAAAAAAACCCCTCCAGTGCTTCTCTTCATCTTTTTCCTCGTTTTGTCCCAAGTGCTGGAACATTCTAGAAGAATAAAATGAAGGAAAATGCCAAAGAAGAAAATGACCGGAGAATTATTGTTGCTTGGTAGCTTACAACCGGGTGAAAAGTTCTTCATTTTCCCAAAGGGGCCAAGATGCTTGATGGGGAATTACCTGTCTCTGTTTTTATTTCCAGCCAAGCTAATTATTGAGGGCTTTGCCTCATTGATTGAGCCAGCTGTGCCTTGGGAGGAGCCGACGTTGAAGACTTCTAATCCCTTGCTTATGGGAAACATGACCTAACCTTCAAGCACCAAAATAAGAGAGTCCATCACCTCATCACTGATGTGTGGAGACCATGTAGGGTTTGCCTTGCGTGTTGAGGGTCCTCAGGATATTCTACCTATTCCTTTGTTGCTCTAAACCAGAACCATGGGTCAGTAGAATATCACGACTATAAGGTGTCATTGTCATTTCACCTCCTAAGTTTGGGAGGCCGAGATCAGCCGTGAAATGCTACCATCACTGTACATCCAAACGTCCTCAGGCCTCAGAGAAGCGCCGTGTTCTCACTAGCAAGACACCACATTTTTGACTAAAGACAATTAAGCTAGTTAAGGCTGCCTTTCGAGCGAATGAATGTGACCTGATTACGTCACAGTCACCCAGGTGATACGTGCTCCTTGAGCAGACATTACCCAACCTTTGAAGTACAGAATGTTAAAGATTTGTGTGTGTGTGTGTGTGTGTGTATGCGTGTGTGTGTGTATGCGTGTGTGTGTGTGAATGGAGGGGGGGCTTCTGGAAATGGTCATATTCTAGAAATTGGAATTTTTACTGTATGCCGTAAATGGTTGCTTAAAGGATAATGAGTACACTACTGGTTTTATATGCATAAATTCTGTTTTATGTACAAAACTTGCAAGCTCCTGTGGAACTCATTCAGGGTACAGTGAAAGGGAGGTAATGACGAAATTAAATGTTCAGCCCGGGATTTTACCAACACATATTTTTAGGATTTAGAACCAAGAGTGTTTTTTGTGTTTCAGATGAACTTCACGTGGAACCCGTAAGAATGTAGGATATAGCCGCTCCTCCTCCTGATGCCTGCATTGACTTGCTAAACATGTCCAGCTCAAGACAAATTACAACTAACCTGGTACTGATTTATCTCAAAGCTAAATCCTTCTTTGATTCCTCTCTTTTTTTCTTTTTTTATAGGAATGATTTTATGTAATTTGGAAGGCAGGCCCTAATGGTTGTTAAAAAGTTAACTTAATTGGCTTAACTGTGCAATAATTGCCAGGGACCAAGCTTAAGAGGTGATATTGATTGATTCCAGCTCTGTGGCTGAGAGTCGAAATGGTCACACTAGCTCATTCCTCATGGAGATATTTTTCTGGCTTTATAAGGTTGCGTTTAATACAGCGAGACGGGATCTAGAGTTTTATATCCGACAGGCTCCCATCCAAGGAGGACACACTGCCAGTGTGAGGTAACCACACATCGCATGCATGACACACACAGTTTTGAACAACCACAATGTCATTCTCAAACCTACGGGATTCCACCATGACGGTTCATCGAGTGACCGTCACAGGACTTGAGACACACTTCATTTCATGAAATGTAAGTAAACAAACTGTCTCCCGGAGGAGGTTACCTCAAGTGGACACTGGGATCCTTGCCTGCAAGGCTGACAGAGCTATGCAGCTGTTTCTCTTCACCACTGACAGGATGGAGACCAGGCTACGGAGGTGCAGAGTATCCTGCTCTCTCACGGTCCCAGTGTAGCTGCATCCATCAGCCTCGCCGTGGACGCCTCGTGACGGCTAGAATTCCTGGCATTTCACCCCACCCCCAGGGAACGCGATCACCCCAGGTCATCCTCAATTACCTTTACTTAACTCCATCTCACAGCTTTCCCGTAACAAGAGCATCAAACCTCGCCGCCTTTCCCTGGCGGATAATCAATCAAACAATATAGACGTTTCTATTCAGCTGTAAATTGCCATGAATGCCATGCACCAACATCAATGGGGCGACCAACCCCCCCATTTCTAATTCGTGCGATCAATGTTTTTAGCTCGTTAATTGACTTACAGCATTAGCAAGCCCACTGACCCCTTTTTGAAGGTTTTGGGGCTCACTAGCGGTTCACGCTAATCACTCTGAATGAAACACACAGTGAAACATGCCCTAACGAACGTAGGGAATAAACAAAGGCAGCCAACAAGGATTTATGTGATCAGCCCAGCATCTAAAAACAGTCGCTTGTTAACGCTGGTAATTTTATGACTTGAACAGGCAACAAATAGCACATTAATTGAGGAACCGGCATCCCGAATTCAAATTAAAAGCAAAAACAGTTATAGCAATAGGTTTTCGAACCAGCTTCCTGCAAACTGCCTCCTCACATGTATTGCCAAAAAAGAATTGTTTCTGGAAAAGCGAGCAACTAGTCTGTATTAAGATTGCTCCCGTGTGACCCCCAGTGACCCCCAGTGACCCCAGCTATGAGTGTGGCGTCTTTAATGGGTAAGCTAGTGGTCACAGAAAATGAAAGCTAACAGGGAGATGAGAAAATGGGGAGAAGATTATCCCATGTAGATACAAGATGAATCCAGGAATCTGAGATCCTTGCTGTCCCAGAACCAAGGTCTAGGACTGAGTCAAGTACATCCTGCAGAGTCAAAGTAAATAATCCTAAAGAAGTATTTCTCAGGATTTTCCAGTTTCGCCGTCCAGCAATAAGCGCCAGTTGAATCAACACAAGGTGGCAATTCCCCTGTGTGAGATGGAAAAGTTTATATGTGACTCAACGAGGCAAATATCGCTTGTCAAACAAGACATTAATCTGTCACCTACAGCTGAGAGGGTTAGAGTGCTGGTGTGGGGTTAGGCGTTGCTGGAAGAAAGGTCCATTTCCTTAACAGAACCAAATCAGCATCCAAATGCCGGTGAGGACAAGTTGGCCTTGAAGGACCCAACAGGGCCTTATTAATATGCCTGCAGGAAAACTTGGAATTTACTGCACAAAGCACCTGGCCCTTCAACTGCATTCACAAGCGGCCATAACCTGCTAACCCTACTCTACAGAATGAGTATGGCCAATAGTCTTGTTCCCAAGGCACTCTATCTGCATACTTTTACAGACCTTTGGATATTTTATAGCACTTTTTCATTTTTATTGCCGTTCATACATCTGTTAACATGATGATGTCTTTCATGGTGAGGATGAATATACACTGTCCATAGAGTCAAGTTGTCCTAGTTCTCATCTGACTGTGGAAAAATGACCCCAAACACACACCGAAGATTTACCATTTAAGACACTATGCACAGAGCTAACGGTTTCATTACCTCAAAGTCTAGAAGGATCTGGATGCCAAAAACTACAGCCGAAACGTAATTCTAACTATTCCACGCTCATGGTGGAATTTTACTATGGACATTAACTTTGTGTTTTTTAAAATCCTCATTATTGTAGCAAGTTTTGTGCTTACAGTTGTGATGAAAACCATGCGGAAGATCTCATTCTCTTTTGAATTCGTCACATTCTTCCGTCCTGGTGTGGTCATTCTTGACTTTTCATTTGCGCGAAGACTGTTTGTTATTCACTAACACATGTGTCCAGCTTTGAGTCGCCTGCGGGTCAGAACACTATTCATTCCTGCCAGACGTCCTCGTCGCGGCTCAGTTCACATGCCGCGTCTCCCATAAACAAGTCGGCTACAATGTTGTTCTTTTCTGTTTTGTGTACGGCAGCTAGTTACTAACTTAGCTGCTAAAAAAGTTTTTGTTCCTGTTGTTGGAGCCGGTTGTTTTCCGGTGATGTTCCCCTGGGTTTAAAAGATTAGATCCAAGATAATCCACAATGCATCACCAAACGTATCTCTTGCAGGCCTGGACTGGGATTAATAATCGGCCCTGGGCTTTCACACACACAGGACAACCACACATGCATACCTGCCGTTGAGTGAGGGGGGGGGAGGGGGGGGTCCATTACAAAGAATTTTGCTGGGGGGAAGACAATTTTGCAAGCCTGTTGGGAAAATGCCTGGTATATCAAATGGTCAGTAAAGGCATGATCTCCGGAAATGAATGCAGCTCATATACAAAAATACACTATTGCAAATATATAGCTAGTGGGTAGCACTTAAAAACCTTTTATTCCAAACATATATAGACACAATGGGCACTTTTTTACTTAGATCTAGCTATTACCAGGCACTACTGTCGCGATCACTTCAAGGCTAGATGAGTTGCCCTGATACTGAGCTGCTCTTTTCATACACCCTGTCCCTCTGTTAGCTTTAATAAGCATGGGTCAGAGGCGCTGTTCTCCGTAAACTTGACACTGCAATGTGTGAAAATCCCAGAAGGACGCCTGTTTCTGAGATGCTGGAGCCTTCAAGTGTCAGGCACCGAACAATGACACCACATTCAAAACCGCTTACGTCAGGCATGTTAGCCGCTCTGATGCTTAGCCAAACAATAACTGAGACTGTCTGTGCGCTGTATATATGCACTTATTGAGCTGTATGCATGTCGTTGCCGTCACATGATTTACTGTTTGGAGGGACGGGCTGTTTGCATTAACAAGCTGGTGTACCTATTAAGCTGGCCCCACGGTGTAGCCTCCCCATTAGCTTAAGTGGATATTCGTTACGCTAATGAAACAGCATTGAGATGGCTAATTACCGGAACACGAAACGGTTGAAATTCTGGTGTACATTCACTATAAAACTATACCATCCATTTTCCATATCTGCTTGTCCTGTTCAGGGTTGTGGGGCTTGGAGCCATGGAGACTTCAGGCGGAATGCAGGGAACAACTCAGGTTGGAGCGTTCGCCTTAAATATTCTCGAAATATAAAATTATCAAGTTACACATCCTGTGGCAGAAGAAATGGAATATGTATTATATACAGTACATGCTTCTTTGATTATA
The DNA here is from genome assembly GCA_026779605.1 of Mormyrus hasselquistii. Lineage (NCBI taxonomy): Eukaryota > Metazoa > Chordata > Actinopteri > Osteoglossiformes > Mormyridae > Mormyrus > Mormyrus hasselquistii. The sequence continues at coordinate 112,658 of JAODKE010000065.1, forward strand.
TACCACATGGGAAAGCGTGGTTTTAATTAATATGGCTTGTGTTGATGTCTTGGTTCACGAGTCTGGTAAATGATTAACTTGTGTTGCTAAATTCATGGCATCAAAAAGTTTCTGAAGAGGCATTCATCATCGAGACAAGCCAGGCAAACGAGGAGCGTGTGAGCCCATGGGATTCCGCCATAATGGTTCATCGAGGGACACTCCCAGGACTCTTCATTTCATGTTCATGTGGGTTGTGTTTTTGTTCCCTTCCAGTTGGGCGACCTTTTGTACGCTAGCTGTTTCTGCTTGGGGGAAGCAGCCGGAACGTACACGTGATGGACAGACGTCTGTGGCCTAGCGTTACTAGCGTTAGCGTCGGCATCGGTGCACCTCTCCAGGGCTGCGCCGAGCTGATCGAAGACCTCAGACACATCACATCATTAGCCACCTCCTCGCCCGGTTACACCATATAGGGTTTCAATAATAAAAGCGATGGCGAAGGGCGGGTCAGAAATATTACCATTTCTGTTATCATGTTGATATTTGACGACGAATCAAAGTGCATGGGGGGGACAAGGTCACATCTGCAGAACATGCTGACTTGGGGGTCCGCATTAAGCACGCTGTGATCTATAAACTTAGATGTTCAGAAGACTGATTCCATTTGCCGCAAAGAGTATATAAAATGAATCCCCAAGTGAAAGGCTCAAAAAGGACTGAAAAACAGCTAATACCCATATAAGAAAGCACTTCTCTCTATTCAAAGAAGGTCAATAAACACACAACGTATCAACAAGGTATCCTGCTCCGAATCATAGCTGCACTGTTTAGACAGCAGTTCACATGTTTATAGAAATTACGGCTCCCCCAAGTTATGCTAAATACAGTCTTAATATGGGACCAATGAACAGAGGCACTACGTAACTCATGAAGACCGCCAAAGTTAAGAGGCCTCAGCACGCAGGGAGATGCAGACATCATGTCTATAGCTCAATATCGACAGCTGACTGGCCTGCCCAGTTCACCTTTAGATGGACGGACCCTACGGAGTCCAGGCTGAGGTGTAGGACGAGCTACACCGGGAAGCTATACCTCGTTGTCGGGCAAGCACATGATCAGAAGGTGCACCCCGGCTACTCCGCCAACGGCGTCACGACGCGAGGAATCTACGTTTATGTTAATGGTTGTGTGCTGGAGGCCATCAAACGCCTCTTTGGCTGGAAAGCCACAAAACACGCATCGTCTCATTAAAAACAAATCGATGCTGACAAAGTCCAAACAGGAACATTCTCACAGACGGCCAGATAAGGTACCAATCTGACAAGAGTTATGGAACAAACATAACAAAAAGCAGCAATAAAAATGGAAAATATAATGTGTCACGGCATATGCATTCCAAAAGTTATGTTTTTTATTGAACAATAAAAATTTATAATTAAAAAATATGAAATTGCCATTTTTGGTCGCAAGATAAATATTGGCATTGACAATGCAGAGAATGAAAGACTAGCGGAATGCATAATTTTTTTTAGAAACTGTATTAAATTGCAAAACAATCTGCCAGTATAAGCAGCTGTAACTGTGCTGGACCTATTTATACAGTGACGACGATAAAAAGACCCCATTACATGAAAACCCGTGACTACGTAAGGCGGCTCAAACTATGTGAGAGACGCGGCGTGTCCAGCTGTGCCTGCGAACGCATCACCAGAGCCGCAGGTTAAAGACAGAGGACAGCTGACACCGAACACCGCGCATCCTGGGGATGGCGGGGGGGGGTGCAGTCTGCTGCAGAAAGCTCCCGTTTCTCATCGATCCTGGAGGACAGAGAGCTGGAGGGATGATTAGGGCGGGGACAGCGGCAGGGGGGGGGGGGCGTCGGCAGGCCGGGCACAGCCATCCGCTCAGTCAGCAGCCACAAGGGAACAAGAGGCGAACCTCACCCAAAAAATGCAGGCCAGATGATTCAGAGGTCTTGGAGCACCACGAGAAAGGCCAACACTCACCTCCAAAACAAGAGCAAAGTTTTATTCTTTTCGGTAAAACTTTGGAGTAATCCTAAACTGAATATCTGCCTTTTCAGTTAAAAAAAAAAAAAAAAAAAAAAAAAACAACAAATCTCCTGGTTGTACAGACCCCCATGACTGCAATCGCGTGGTAAAGACCAAGCAGAGACAAGCCCAGATGGAGGCCTCTGCTTCCGGGTTGATCAGCATGATGGATGGATGGGGCGCGAACGGTGAACAACTTTGCTAATTGCTGGTTATGAGTCGACTGTGTCTTCCGGAAGGCCCCGGGGGGGAGGTGGGTACTGAGTGCTGCGAGTCTCAATCTTTGAAGCGAGACTGAATCAATCTTTCTCTCCCTTATGGATGGAAAAGCATTCAAAGACAAAACACACTCTTCTCTGATTCATAGGCATACAGAGAAGGTGACCTGGAATGTATTGCCAGGCCATATATTATGATCAAATGTTGAATAGGTGGAGTTAAATGGAAGGAGTGAACCTCCCCCCCCCAAAAAAAAAAAATCTTCATGCACATGCAATTCTTTTAACAGATACATTTACCCAAAGCAACCAACAGGTTAAGTGCATAAAGATACAGTAATAAAGCCTAATAAAGTGACATGGTTTCACTAAATGTTTCGCCCGACAAAGTATGTCAAAGGAGACTAAACATTCCAACAAAATAATGGATTCAGTTACTAAAGTAACTAAATCTTTAGGTCTCGCCAAATAAGTAAGTATTACATGTGTGCTGGTAAAATCAGTTGGACACAGATTCAGTGTATTAGGACTAAAATCTTGCCTCAAGATGTGGGTTTTGATTTTTTTTTCCCCTCGTAGAGTGGAAAAGAAGCAGAAGTTCTTACTGGGGAAAGGGACAGTCCCATTACCGTGGCGATATGAGTAAGACGAGAGGCGGGGAAGACTGCTCCTCCTCATCATCAGATCTTCTCAGGGAGGCCTTGTAGGCCGCAGATCCTGTTTCATCTTCTCACATGCTTTGCCGTACTCTCTCATGTGGAATTTCAAGCTTGTTCACATACTGATAAACTCTCTCATACATGTAATCATACTCTCTCGCATACACCATTAAACTTTACTACATAATCCATCATGCACGTGTACATGGCGCTAACCAACATTTTCTGCGTGCAAGTGGGAATGATAGCATGTATGAGAAATATGATCGCGAGCAAGATTTTAATTACATGAAGGGCAGTTTGATAGCGTATAGGAGAAAGCTTGATAGTGTGCATGACCGCAGGGGATGTGATGAGATATGAGTTTGGCCTACACGACCAGCCATCTTCCTAAGAGAAGAAGTGGGAGAGAACTGGATGCAGCTGAGGCCAACGGTCTGTGTCTGCACCTTTAAAAATCTTCCCTTGGCTAAGGGTAAGCTTGTGACACAAGAGGGTCTGTGGGAGAGCTCCTCCCATAATCCTCCTGTTGTTCCCAGACAGAGGCCTCCCTAATAAGTCCGTCATCAAAGCCGAATTACTCCCTCAGCTCTAACCTTTGACTCGCTGGCATACACGACCATTCATCATAATGCCTTCTCCTCTTATTATTAGCCTGGTGTCGATGCATTTAGCATCAGCCACTCTGGTACATTCTTTGAGAGTTTGCCTGGTGTGGTTTAGCACTTTTCAGTCGGTCTGAGTGCCTTGTTCGAGACACCCAGGACCCCAGGGTTCCACAGGCATGTACTGGGTCAAGGATCATAAATTTTCATGCCCGTCATTTCGTCTGAGCACCCCATGGAGAGAAACATAAGTGAACCCTGTGCATTTACCGCTAACATTAACACACAGATGGACCATTAGAAGACGTTAGCTGGTATTACTGAAAAATTTTCACTTATGATGACTTGCCCATAGAAGCCAAGCATGAGGAACAAGACTGAAAGCAAGAATCAAATTCTTTAAATCTTTTACAGCCTCTCCCACGCCATTGACCCCTGATAATGTGTTAATACGCAGCCAGAGCAGCATCAGACCAATTACAAATTATAGAAACCACATTTGAGTCCATCGAAACAAGCCTTCCTTCATTTTTTTTTTTAGAGATAAGACGAGATAATTCTTCAGCAGAACAAATCTCAGCGTTTTAAATTTTCTGACCATCCTAAACACTTCCCGGACAGCTGTCAAGGCCTGAAACTGAGACTGATATTTGTAGATGTGAGCGCCGAGCGCTAATGTGTACCACCTGCAGCGTCACGGTGACGGAGATTACCTGTTGCATTTCCTCTTCAACATCGGAGTACATATTCGCACTTGTCTAGCCGGCTAACCATTACCAAATGTGCAAGTGTCAAACAAGTGCAAGTCCCACTCTAAGTAGAGAGCGGACGTTACGGTCTCTCGGGAGGCATTGTATACATCTGCATGCCCCCATTCCCCCTTTGCCTTCTCCCGTTCTAGATGGTTATGGAATGTAGGCCATTTTAAGCAGGACGGAGGCTCATAATACCAACATTAAACAGACATGGGATCTCTTGCATGCCAGAAGGAAAACACGTGCAACAGGAAAGGGATCTAAAGCTAAAACAAAGCTAAAACAAAACCAAAACAAAGCCAAAACAAAGAACAAACTATATATTCAGTAATCAAAGCCAACACTATCTACAACTTAGCTCCTTAACCCCACAATCCCAGAGTGTCAACTGCTAATAAACTGGTCACCGTTTATTAGACGACGGACACCTGGCAGAGCAAAGCGACCTAAGAAATGCTTACACTGTCCTGCACACAAAGACGCAAAAGCAGGATGCAGCGCGCTCTGTGGCAGTGCCGGGTAGCCCGAGACAGCAGAGCCTGCAGCCAAGGTGACGTGGCACGTCGGGAAGACCGGGACTCGCTCAACCGTGGCTCAAGGTCACCCAGCACGTTCAGACGTCTCATTAAGGGGATTCGAAGAGAGTGAGAAGCAAAGCTTTCATCTGCTGGTTTACTTTGAAAAGTGCCGGTGTCTGGGGAGCTGAAGTATTACCGCATGTCACCCCTATGCTAACCGCACTCACATTGCGCGTTTATTTGCTTTGTTGTTAAAAATCCGAAGCCTGTGAGCCATATTGTCGGAAACACAAATAAATATTCCCTCTCCCACCCAGAAACTCACAATTTGAAAAGCTAAACTACGGCCCTCAGTTAATCTGGGCTTTTGAAAGCAAGAGCAGTAGAGGAACCGCTAAGTCACCCACTTGGCATGATGATGCTTGTCAATAGCTAACCTTAGGATTTACGACAGCGCACGTTATTGGGGAGAGAAGTATTTAAGGAAAACAGGCGGTGACACATTTACAGCGGCTGTAATTCACACCGATCGCAAAAACCACCGCTCTCGTTAAACTTGCTGTCCGGACAGAGAAATGACAGAATGGGCCTAGTTTGCGGAATGGCGATTTGCGGACATCTAGATCGGCCGCGTCACTGGGTTGCCGCACCACAGGTGGTCCCGCCGGGGCACTAGGGCGGGTGGGGAGGGTGAAAGGGAAGAAGCATCCTGCTGGAGCTCAGATGGAACGACCTGCAAATCCCCCGCAACCACCATAAAGGACCTGTATCCTCCCCAGCTGACCCAAGAGCCCGGCCGCCTCACAGGGAGGTGAGGGTCAGTGAGATGCACATGCATTCATCTCCAGCCTCAGACACTATCGCTATGGTCTTACCAGACACATGGCCCCTGATTACTCACTCTTCCCCGAGGGACGCATAAGCGCAGGGAGGTAGCCGAATCGGAGGCAGGGCGGTAGGGCAACTTCGCTAAGTACAATCACATGTGAATTTATTATACTGAAGCCGTTTTAACAGATTTTAGATTTTGCATTGCTTTGTATTCACTGTGCATGCGTGGAATGGCTATTTATTTAATGCTTGGTAGATGCTCTACGTCAGGGGTGTCAAACTCCATTCCTGGGGGGTCGTGTAGCTTAGCTCTTTCCCCGTTCCACCACAAATGATTCAGCTCAAGAGCTGCGTGATAATTAGCACAAGGAGTTGAGTCGGGTGTGTTAAATGAGGGGAAACCCAAAAATGTGTGGAGCTCCTGCCCCCCAGGACTGGAGCCTGACACCCCTGTGCCCCCCAGGACTGGAGTCTGACACCCCTGCTCTAGGTCCTGCCGACGGTTTAAAAATCAACACAGTCAAAGATAAAGTTATTTTGGGTGCTTGCACCTTGAATGCATGCGGGTGCAGAAAATCATCTTTTTTGGATGTATGACTTGGACAGCTGATATGTCCATCTGCGGCTTTACTTTTCCGCTTTACGATATTTGAACGGAGCTAAAAGAATACCTTGAAATAAATAGGTCCATACTTCATGATGATGGTTTATACTTCACATAAAAAAAAGGATTCTGGACCATTCACCCCTTACATGTCATCTGATGATACATATTCTCACTTCTTCTGATTTAAGAGAGGAGTCCACTCTCCTGCCTTCCTGTTTGATTTCCGCATGCTTGGCTGCATGTGGCTCGCTGCAGCATATGCAGCACATGCAGCTCTATCACAAGCAGATGCCATATTCTGTAGGCAAGAATGTAAACCTTTTGCCCTGCGGGGGACAGTCAGGCTTAGGGCTGCCCAAGGAGATTAACCCAGCAGACCCTGGGTGTCTCTGCGGAGACAGTGAGAGTAGCATTTCTGTCTGGGTCCCTGTGGGGAGGATAAGAGGACTGCCCTGCTGGGTCTCTCTCTCTGCTGGTGGTCTCTCATCACTAAGAATCAGCTGACCGTTAGTGTCACAGACCAGAACACCAACGTAGAGGGCGAGCACCAAGAGTACGCGCCAAGCTCACAGCCACAGATCTACTGAGCAGTTTTATGGAGGCCATGTCTTGTCAGTGTGAAGAAGTTTTCAGGTCTACTGTCAAGTAGAGTTTCCAGGGCGTCATGCAGAAAGCCGCTTTGGGGACCCCGAGATGATTAAAAAACTAAATAAATAGTTAGCGAGTAGAGTCAGAAGATCACAGCTGGCTAGCTGCAATAGCATCTTCTGAATAAGGCAGGAATTTAATGATTACTGTAGCGACTGTGGTCAATTAGGGCACAAAGCTTAGGGGCCCCGTGGTAATGAACGGTAAACACGGTAAACACCCCAGTCGCGGTCAGGAACTTTAGGAAACTGCACATTATGGAAATTAACCATTTGATTTTGCCAGTCCTGGGGCAGCTGTCGTTACTTTCACTGCTTGTTGTCGGGCAACCGTGTTTTACGTGACGCGTATCAATAGCACCCCCTGCGGTCAATGTCATAACGACCCCCACGTTTTATCTCGTCGTACCCTGTTAAATTTCCTTCACGTTTTTTCTGTTGCATGTTCGCTTAACAAACGTTCTGGATCTAAATGAATGTCCCTAAACTTCGCCAGTTCAGATTCTGGCACTTTTTCTGAAGAAACACGAGGAGTTACTCTGACTTAAGTGCACTTCTGAGCTGCTCCTCTGGGGTCATGAACCTTCAGCTCTTCGGCCACATTTTCTTATCGCTTTATATAAGCCGCTCGCGTATTGATGATGATTTCCAGCAGCTCCCCCCCCCGCCCATCCCCTCCCAGTCTTAAATTAAAATAACCGGGACGTGCCCGGGGCCCCCGCCCTGCGGTCTGGATGAGAGGGGGGTCCGGGGTCAGTGCACAATGCTGCAGACTAATGAGAAAATGATTTTAAAAAAAGGCCAGATGTGCACATGAAAACACGGCAGCATCACTCCCTCGCAGGCATTGAAACTAGCGGGAAAAACAGAAAAACAAGGCTTCTATTAATAGGTACAAACAGGCCTTATAAAAGGAAGCGTTGATCAATCTCAGGGCAAGTATTGGATTACAAATTCAATTCACCCAAGTGGCCTTTTGCTTTCGTCTTTTTTCCCCCCCTGTTTTTTTCTTCTCCTGAGTGCCCTGTGTGTGGCTCCAGTCCCGAGTTATTTTAAGTTCCTGGTCACTACGCTAAGCTAATAACAGGAACGGACCACACGCACTTGAAAATAGGGGATGAAATTTAATCATGTCTTGAGGAATTACATTGATAGGTCCAATCAATCTGCAGGGAGGGTGGGGGGTTATATCAATAACAGCCCAAAGCCCTCAGAGTCCCACCCCTCCCCCCGCCATCTCAATTAAACGGTCGATTAACCTAAGTAAATTATTTAATGTATTTATAGAACCTACCCATTTATCTTTTAAAAATAATCATTTCCATTTTCATGGTAATCTCTATCATTACCACTGGTGCTACTAAGATGGCCCAGCTTTGATGGCACTAGGTCTCCAATCCATATCAGGAGTTTAAGGCGAAGGAGAGAAGAAGTGGAAGACAGGTATGGAGAGAGTTTTCAGGACAGCAGAACACGTGAAATGAATGACAAGAAGATCACCGCAGGGAATAACCCCGGACAGGGTACCAACCCATCGCAGGGCCCACACACCATTCACACCTATGGACAATTTGGCAATTCCAGTTCACCCTGGACCTGGAAATGGTCGTACCCCAGAGGAAAGCCTACAAAGACAGAGGGAGAACATGCGTGTGTGGGGAAGAGCATAGAACTGGGGCGGAGTGTGTCACCATGCCATCGAATTCTTTAGGTTTCGCACATACAGTATAGTAAAGGGACAATACAGTAAGTGTCTTGTAATATTGTCCTGAGCTACATGCTTGACACCAAAACAGAACTAATGCTGGGATGTTTGTACATACCAGCAATAAAGTGTTCCAAGGTCTAAGCTGTACAGTAACTGTAAAGCTTCCCAACATCACTCAGTCTGCTTGGACACCTCATTAATTACTCTGCACCCTTGTGAAGTATCAGAACTTTTTTGTGGCAGCATTAAGATATTGGCTTAATGGACATCTCACACGTGTTGGGCCCCATTATCAGCTAATGAGCAAATGTCGTTAAGGGATTTAAGTTAAGTGCTACATACCGGCCTGATGAGGACAATACAGTCTACTGCCAAACATTTATCGCCCTGTACACGCAGTATTCAACTGAAAAAAAACAGTAATGCTAATAATGGACGTTAACCAAGATGAAACAATGGATCATCCTGGGAACTAAAAATTATAACGTCGACGCAGAAGTGCCCACTTGTCTTTTCCATCGCTGTGTGGTTGAGACACCCTGACTTCATAAACATGCCGGGATGGCTTGATACGGACAAAACCGTGGCAGCGGGTTGGATAAGAGAACAGCGTAGAAGCACACGGCAACCAGCAGAGGCCCGACATTGTTTGTTTTTCTCTTCTTACGTGTTGTAACTGTGTGAGTCGTGAAGCGGCCATCATCCTATTCCACCGTCTCTTTTAACACAATACGTGTGTGCTAACTCGCACTGAAATGGCCCACTACCTCATTTCATGGTGCATGTGCACAATTATAATAAACGTTGACGTTGACGTGAAGCTCTGGGACGCAGGGAAGATTTGTGAGCACGTGTTTGGGGAGAGCTGACCTGGGACCCCTCCTTTCATCAGGTGTTAGTGATCGCCAGGCCCTGACTTTGCCTTTCCTTGTTGTCCCTGAAAGGAAATGAATAAAAGTTTAGTGTTACCCAAGAGTCCAGCAATGCATTCCGCTCCAGGACAGGCCAAGAAAACCCACCTACAAGCCAGTCTGGACTATCTAGCCAAACACACTCCATCCCACGTATTTCCCTTCATATCTATCATCTATTTACAGCCCACATGTTTATGGATGGCCAGTATTTTCCAACGGATTTGAAGTAATGAAACAAATCAATCGTACGGAATATTCCTGAAGGAGATTGAGGAGGGAGATGCTGGTACAAAGGCATGTGTAGGTAAGAATCTCTGTCAGCAGTCGTTAATCCATCCCATGCAGCCCAAACCAGAGGGGTAACTTAGCCCAATGTTTATCAGAACATGTAGCTAATACGCCACTTTAGGCCTATCAGTTACTACGCGATGGCTGATCACTGTGGGAGGGGCAGGGCCTTATTCTGGTTAGCCTGGTTTGCACGCTTGGCTTTTGCTTAACCAGGAAGGCTCCCTCTGTATGCTTCACCCGGTGCCCTTATAATCTGAAACATTTTTTAAATAAATATAAAAATTGCAGTTGATTTGCTTTTGTGGGAACTTTGGGCACTCGCCAAAAATGTACTATATCCACACCTCTGTAGCACCCTAGTTTGGTACTAGGTGCGCCTGAAAGTGCGCCTGCATTGAGAGACCGTCGCCGTGTCTCCTCTGCCTCCACGCACAAGATTAACTCCAAAATGTTGACCAACTCTCGATCAAAGACACGCAAAACTGCTTTCGAATCCCACCACAGCCAGATTCCATTTCAGAACCTTCAACGGAATCTTCAAAAGAAACCAAAATATGTCCATTCGACAGCGCAAGTGTTGCACCATGCAGTGAACTAATGGCTATCGAGCCTTAAAGGGACCCAAGAACAATCAAAGGTGATGGGAGCCGTGCAGGAAACCAGACACCCTCAGTCCCGTAAGAAGCAGGGAGTGCCGAGGCAATAAGGACCCTACAGGAGGGCCATAAAGTCGGTAGTTCTTGGTTATGTGGAATGAAGTGGTATGAGGCCGACCAGTATGACGAGAATTGGCATCAAACAGGGAATCTAATTAATTCAGCTCTGCGCCGAAACAAGGACAAAAACAGGGCAATAAAACACGGCAGACAGTTAAGGCCCGGCATCTGTGAACCGCAGCCCCTGTGCCACGAGCACAGCGCCACGCCCAGAGCGCATCGCTCCCGCGGCGAGGCCATGCAGAGGTGCGCTGGCGGGCGTCATGCCGGCTCCCGTGTCTCGCGCTGGACGGAGATCAGTGCCGCTGCCGTGGAGAGCGGGAATGGGGGGGGTGGACTTGGCGCGCAGATCCGATTGTGCAAGAGAGTCTCCATCTTTTAATACTTTTCCTCGAGAGGGTTACAAAATCAAGGCAGCAGATCCAGGCGGTTTGTAGCTAATGACCGCAGAGGCTCTGCCCTCCCCAACTTGGAACTCTTTTCTGAATAGGATAACAGCAGCAGACTGTCCCCAGGTGTTTCCAATGGAGTGGAACGGGTAACATCTCTTGGCAGACTTTTTATTTCCTCATCTTTTGTTTTTTTTTTAAATGCCCCTCCCCCCATTTAACACCACTGATGCATAACAGACTCATCAAAACTTGATAAAAAATCAATAAAATGCAGCATTTCAGCATTGAATTGCTGGGTCGTGCATATTTACTGGTGTGTTTCTGGCAGATAACTACAGGTTCAAAATCTCATCAAAATGAGATATGGTCCAAATTTAGCCAAGTCCTAAAATAACTAAAATATTACTGTTACTAAAAAGTTTATCACCTTCAATCTGCTGCTTCAGAATAAAAAAAAAAAATATGCTGCACTGTGAAGAAGTCTTAGGCAGTCAAAAGTCAATGTTAAACGATATTTGTCTTGGTAGTAAGTACACATTTGCTCAGAATAAAAAACACAATTTAACATTATAACATTTGCAAATTAAGAGTAACACAATAAAAATTAGCAAAAAATGTTACATTTCCATTTGGATGGCTGGATGGACATCGCTTCAGCTCCCAGACCTCTCCTCAGGGTCACCCCACACATTTCATGTATTTATTAAATTTCAACGCCAGTTTACCTAATTAATTGACTTGATTAGTTAGAAAGTCAATGAGATATTAGCTATACAAGTGTCATGATCCACTCCGTCCGATCCTCCCGTGTGCCATGCCCCCTCATTCCCCACGTGTATTTCCCCGATTGTTTCCGCCTGTGTCCGGTTAATCCCCAGTTAGCCGTGTATATG
>JAODKE010000065.1:129870-142704 GCA_026779605.1 Mormyrus hasselquistii
GTCCTCTTAGAGGTCAAACTTACCGTTTCATGGGTTGAATTATCATCTTAGGATACTTTATACTGTATACAAAAGAGATATCCATCATGTTTTAAAAGCAAAACCCCCCCAAAAAAAAAAAAACAGGCCAAAAGAATGGGTACTACCCTGGTACCCTGGGATGCCCAAAAATAGATCTCAGAGAAGATGCACGAGCTTGGTGGCATGCGGGCCTCCTAGAGATGGTCCATCGCTTTGGATTAGTAGTGTCGCCTACACACACCTGGACCAGCGAGTCGCAGCCGTTTGCATCATCCCTGCGACCATCATGAAGTCTCACCGGACCCTGGGGGACTAAGACTGGCCCTTTAAGGCACCGGTTGAGGTTCCTGTCATAAAGGGAAACATCTGTTGGGATCTTCAGAAATAGAGGGGTTGTGTGGGGGGGGTGAGGAGGGACACGATGATCCGTGTAGGACGGAGGAATGCAGCAAGCATGGCGCCGGACAGTGGAGGTGAAGAGGTGCAGGTCACGGATCCTAATGCATCCAGGCAGATCTGTGCGCTTAAATGCCAAGGCTGGGGGGGTGCAGAGCATGATATAAGAGGTCAATTAAATATGCAGCGCAGCCCCAAACGGGTTAAGCATGTATTACACCCGGGCATGATGGGAAACAAGATGGGAGATGATTTTTTTATGCTTGCTGCACACTCAGAACACAGGTTTCTGCCCTACGGAACTCATGTGGAAAACAGTCATGAGCATGAGAGATGATGCGATCTCCACACACAGAAAGCGGCCCGAAGGCGCCAAGGTCTCGCCCTGCGCCCAAACACGAGTCGGCGGAAACGTCTCCGACTTCCAGGTATAAACCCAAGTGACCTGAAAGGAGCTTCTACGGTCGTTTATGGCAGGAGATGGTCTGGCCGGGTTTTGCCGCATCTGTGGCCCGGTGAGATGGGTTCCGGAGTGATTCCGTGCCGGTCAGTCAAAGCCGTCTCCCTGTGCGTCCTGGACCTGGGCTGGTGACTCAGGACACAACATTTATTCAGAGTGAATTCGTCACATTGAACACGTACAAATCACTTTGCCCTCTGCATGACGATCAGCTGCAGCATTTTCTTAACGATAATCAGCATCTACTTGCTGCAATGAACCACTATTTGGCTGAAACACCCCCCCCCCACACACACACACACCTACACAACTAAGCAACACTCTTAAGCAAATAAAGTCGGGTTAAAGCGACGTCTGAAAAGGCCGCAGTTATGGCAAGCTGTCCGACGAAAAACCAGGCGATCACAGCGGCATGTACAGCTTGCTATGCAAATCCACGCTGGCGAAATTCACGGCTATCCTACACAGCACTGTCATATCGATGGGTCACTTCCTCATCGGTGAGGACAGCCGGCGTAAATCTCTACGCCGTATTCTCATTGTAAACGACTCACCGCTTCTGTGGGCTCGACCGGGCAGTAAAACTTCTGCAAAAAGGCTTGACGAGCAACGTGAAAAGCAAAGCTGGCATAGTAGGATTTCAGGTGCTTTAGCAGTAGTCATTTATACTGAAAGAGGTGTTTCTATAAACCAAGTATCTTACAAAAATCAGACATGAGGAAACGTTTAAGCTCTGGATTTTCTGTATGGATACTGTTTAATACCCAAGAGGTCTTTAAGTGTTTTTAAAATGGATGTTAGTAGATTTCAATGCCGTGACTTGTAGCTTTAATGTCATTTAGCTACTGCTGTTCAGTGTAGACTGTGATAATTAGCCAATGTTTAGGCGTTTCCTCTAGTTTTTGAAAAGAGAGTGAAATCTGACTTGATATGGTGACACGGTTCTGCCCCGTGATTGATTTTGCTGGATGAAGAGAACGCTTTGAAAAACGAAAATAAACCTCAGCACCTTCTTCCCGGTACAAATGTGGTACGTTGGCATTTTTAATGGAGGTTAGGCTGCTGGAAGGATGCAGTGTGTGTGTTCCTGGTTGTTTATTTTTTAGGTACTGATTCTCGGGGGGGCAGTAAGGCTTGTTCATCAAGTCTCATTTCCGCTCGCGACATCACGTCTGTGGAGCCAATGCCGCCCTCCTCTGATTGTAAGCCGTCTCACCCCATTAAACACGAGATGTTGTCTTAACTTCAAGCTTAAATATAATTAATGCGACAAAGGCATCATCCTCACCGCCCCCACAAGGAAACTCTCCAAGCCAAACTTTTCAGGTATCTAGTTGCAGAGCAAATGTCAACGAGAATGAAACTGAGGCGATGGTTTGAAAACTGCCGAGTCAATCAAAACTGAATGTGTTTGGTTTCGGAATAGATGTTTGCTAATGAACTCCTGAGGTTAACAAAAAAATGTGACAAAGCTGCAAAATAAACAGTTTAGTCATACGGTACCATATGCCAAAATATCTACCATACGTATTCAAGCCTTTGAGAGACTAGCCTCACTGCAAAGGTCAAACCAAATTTGCACATACTGCAGCTTTATAAGGTCAGCGATTTGAAGGTGTTTCATATAAACCGGCCTGTCAAACCACGGACCAGATACCCCCCAGTTAGGATCGTTAAATCAGACCTCGTTAAGGCTTGGGAACAGTAGGACACAGGCGGGGGCCGGCAGTCACTACCAGTCAGGCTTTCGTTTTCCACACAAATTTAGGCGACGGAATTCCACATTACCTAGAAAAGGTTAAGAAAGCTGTCTGAGGCGGCTTGAAGATGGAGGAACTGGCATTGATTCGGTTAATGTACAGTGTACAGTAGGCATTTAATATCCTTTAATCAAGGGGCTCAACTTTGGAGTTACTCAGTCTTCCACCGGGCTGGTTAACAAGGTATGGATTTTACAGGGAGTGCAAACGTGTGCGATTGTGGTTCTTCGTCACTGTCCACACGTATTTCACATCATTACAGCTTCATCAGACAGATTGACACTTAAATGTAAAATGACTTTAGTGATGGTCTCAAACAAAACTGCGTATATATAGAGACTTACTCTACAGGAAAACCGTTTAGTTTATGATTTAATAATTGAGGTTTTATACACATGGGCTCACCATTTCATTCTTTCTTAAATAATTAGGAAAACTGAAAGTTAAAAGCAAGTCGGCCGCAGCTACTTAGCTAAAGAGTTAGCCGACTAGCCCGGTGCGATCACTGTGTGTCTGGCTCCCACGTCGCCGGCTGCTTTACAATCAGGGCAGCTTATCCCGGATTGATGTTGGCAGACTGAAGTGACCTCCGAGAACTTGATGCTCAGAAGAAAACGGAGCCATATCCAATATTCAGGAAGATTCCACGTCGGGAAATACAGACCTCATGAAAAAACCTGCAAGGCATGAGAGATGGAAGTCCATCAGAAACGGTTGTTCGGGCTCGACTGCGGAAGTTCGTGCATGTGAAGCAAACGTGCAAATGTTCTACACGCAGGTCCATGCGAAGGCACTTAAGGGGGCAGCTGGAACATATTTAGCAGGTGTAATTAGCGTAGCGGAGATCTTCTGTATTCATACATTACCGGTGGTTTACTGGTGCAATTTGCTTTCTGTGAGCTTCATGCCATGGAACCTTGGGGGGGGGGCGCAGATTCTAGAGGAGGGAAAAAATGAATAAATTACATGCAAACAATTAAACGCCGGCCACTGAAATTTGATTAATAAAAGGCTGAATTATATTTCAGTTTAAATCAAAAACGTATGGAGACCTTACACCCCCCCACCCATTCAGATGTTTTCTGCTGCCTATGTGCTAAACACAGTGAGCGTGAGGGACAAAAAAAACATGTGAGTGTTTGTGTTCAATAAAAACTTTTAATGAGGCATATAAAGTGTGTGTGTGTGTGTGTGTGTGTGCGTGCGTGTGCGTGCGTGTGCATGCGTGTGTGCCC
Source organism: Mormyrus hasselquistii (assembly GCA_026779605.1). Classification (NCBI taxonomy): domain Eukaryota; kingdom Metazoa; phylum Chordata; class Actinopteri; order Osteoglossiformes; family Mormyridae; genus Mormyrus; species Mormyrus hasselquistii. The sequence goes on from JAODKE010000065.1 coordinate 133,743, forward strand.
GTGCAAATACTCATGTACGTACAAGGGAACAGGGAGGTGCGTTGGAATACAGGCCCCGAGAGCGATTCACGCCCATCGACCACACATCACGCAGACATCTTAAGCTACACGAATACAAATTACCGGCCCTTTTCCGGAAGGCCTAGGGGCAGAGCTGTGCTGTAATGTATTCCTGATGAAGGCCTGTTCACGCGCCGGACACATGACAGAGTGTTACAGAGCGGCAGGGTACCAGGAAGCCGGACAAGGCTAAGCTGCGGTAGCGAGGCGCCACTCCTGTGCCACGTACTGCCCGAGAACGTGTGATGCAGGATGTAGACGGAGACTGTCCCAATAAACACCGGGAGGTGATTAGATTACAATCAACAGATGTGCATGAGGTCTGTGGGACTTTCCCCCTCAAACAAAATCAATAAATCTAAATACACCAGTGACATCACTTTCTAGCACACATATGTCTGAGGACTATAGATACTACTGACCAAAAAAATCATATACACACTTTATTTACATCGCAGCTCAAATATGAAACCTATTTTGTATATATATGTACTGCGTTACGTCACTCAAAACCCCTCTTTTTCTAGAATACTACTGAGAGCTTTACACGCTTCATTTTGTACCACGAAAACAAAAGTTATGTGTTTCTCAATAATGGTAGTTATGCTACAGGTGACCATCTAAAGACCTTAACCCATAACCAATTTCACCAGGCACCAAGATACTTCTTCTTCCCAACGATCGGGATCTTCAGATCAATCTGGGTCATGGGAAGCTGGCTTCAGACCTGTGGAAAGCCCTGAATTGCCATGAGACCCCCAGTGACTAAAGTTCAAGAGGGCCTTTGGTTCCGAAGTCGGGAGCTTCTCAACCAGTGAATTATGGGATAGCCGACAAAAGACAAAAGATCAAGTTCAAGGAACATCCACCCATCCGTCTTCTAACCCCTTATCCTGATCGAGACCTGGAACATCCGACTGGCATGTAATGTACCCTTCCGGAAGTTTCTGCCAGGCTCACTCTGTGACCTCTGACCTTGGCGATTTATTGCCCCATTTACGCACCATAATACCCCAGCGTCAGAAAGAAACCAACAAGCTGTCGGGGTGCTTGTCCGGATGTGGACGAGCTGGAGAGCTCGCTCCAGAGGTCTCCACACTCCTCGGGGGAATTGAAGGGGCTTCTACAGTGTTTTCCTAGCCGATCTGGGTCAGAGTCACCGCTGAGGTGGAACATATGGCAGAACACTGCCCCGAGACACATAGACACACAGTCAGAACCACCCAACTCAACTATATCCGTGACCACCATCTAGATATACCTAGACTGCCACATGGAGGCAATGACCTTAACTCATTCACATACGGTCAACCTAAGCACTTACGTGAAATACACATCTGCATACGGTATATGTGCCCAATACGAATTCAAATTCACATTTGTACATCAGAGGTCACACTGATACAGAAGTTTCACCTGCCTATTTGACAGTCATTTATTTGTTTAGTGTCACGGCAAGAGTTGCACAAACATTTGTAACGAGAGACGTCCCTTGCAGGCATATCAAACAACATTAAAATGACGAACGATGAGCTTGGGTAAGTCGATTTATAAATGGGTAATGTAACAAGACTGAGTGTCGTAAGTCAGATAATGCGATTGTTATGCTTTTATCTCTGTTTGTGAGGACTTTCCTAACGCAGTTCTTCAGCGGTGAAGGAAAGGCAGACACGGGGTCAGGGATCAGTGATTCCAGCGGTGATATCTGAAGGCCGTTTGAAGCCCTGAAGGAGAAGCGTACGCACTCTGACAGTGTGAGGATGAGGGGCGGAGGGGGGAGGTTACTCAACTGAAACTACTAACCAAATTGAAGAACTGTGCTTGCTCTCTGAGCAAGGTGCCTGACATGAAATACTGCTATAAATATCCTCCGATAGAGAAAGGGGACACACTGGAAGCTATGTAGGAAATTAAATCGAGCAGTGGTATCACTGGGAGATATGAAATACAGCACTGAAATAGCCATGATGATATTTGCCACATACATGGTAGATTTCAGGGTGGTGTGGATCAGAGAGAGAGAGAGAGTGTTTTATATATATAAACTTTGTGGGCAGCACACAATGTGATAAAAAAACTGTTATTTTGAGGGGAAACTAAGTTTTTTAAAAATCTATGACTGCAATCAAAAAGCTAAAATAGTCCGAAGTCTTGTTTGGTTGCTTATGGTTAAGGGTATCACTATCGGATTAGCGTTTTTCCTATAGAAATGAATGGACGGGCCCCACAAAGATATGAATACAAAATTAAGTGTGTGTGTGTGGCTGGGTGGATCATGTATATCATGGGTGTTAAACTCCAGTCCTGGGGGGCAGGAGCTCCACACATCTTTGGGTTTCCCCTCATTTAATGCACCCAATTCAATCCCTTCTGCTAATTACCACACAGCTCTAGAGCTGAATCATTTATGGTGGAACAGGGAAAGAGCTAAGCTACACAGGGCTCCGGCCCCCCAGGACTGCAGTTTGACACCCTTGATGTATATATTATATTTTGGAGACCAAATGTTATAAGAATCTATTATTTTGGTGACATGGGAACCATTTTTTGGGTCTCTACGAGGGGAAACTCAATTTTATAAACATGTGTGACTGCAATTAAAAAAGTAAAATGTCAAAAGTCTTGTATTTGGGTTGGTTACTTATGGTTAAGGTTAGGGATGGGTTGGGGTTAAGGGTGTCATTGTTTGTTTTTCCCATAGAAATACATGGATGGTCCCCAGAAAGATATGAGTACAGTACAAACATGTGTGTGTGTGTGTCTCAGAAACCCATCATAACATGGAGATCAACTTCAGCCTTTGCAGTACATCGTGCAGACTGTGCTGCACTGCCCCCTGCATATATTACATTTCACTCTTTTTCCTTTTCTGTTGTCTAAAACAACATTCGAAATGCAATATGACATCCAAAGCGCTCCAGTTCTGAAACCGTGCTGAATTGATCTTTTGTCCTCTGTCTCGGAGAGCAGCCTCTCTGTTGTTCTGTCTAATATGCGGATCCTCTTCAGTTATTTTGGATCACCTTGCTGTCACTCGCTCGAGCAGTCAAAGGCAAGGCAGTTAAGGGAGCAGACTATGTATTTTACGGGTTCATTTTTTTATACAAGTAACCTGACAACTCAAATGCCATCATCTTACCAGGTTCCACACTCTCTCAAAAACTACAAACTGCTTCAGACATTGGCGTTAGCTAGGTAATATAACACCCAATAATAAATACCAGATCTGGCAGGCCTGCATCTTCCGGAAACATCCAAGCGTGGTAGACCCACCGCGCCCGAACCTCCCCCTGTGTCCTGCTTCCATACTGTAGCTGCATTAAGTAGACCGATGCTGCCCCCTCTTGTGGCTACCTCAGACTTTACAGGCCAACAACTACTGAAGATACTTTACTTCTTTCTAAACCCCAATTTTTGCCTCTTTTCTCACTACGATCGCACATCCTCGTGCAACACGATACAACTGCTGTAGAAAAATGAGAGCGTTTCACTTAGAAATATCATGGTAGACAGAGGTGGACATTTCAGGTCCAGAAAGTAAAAACCCTAACCAGGATTTTGGTTCAACCAGCCAGGTGAGTCCTCTGTGAGTGTGACTCTTTATGCTCAACTGCTTGGTTGAAACAAAATCCTGGTTAGGGTTTTTACTTTCTGGACCTGAAATGTCCACCTCTGATGGTAGATTATAAAAGCTGCAGATTGTTGGTTTTCCAGGCGAGACTGATCCCATGCTGTAACCACAAGCTTTGCCCTCAACTGTATATCTCAAAAAAGGCAGCATGCTGGAATATGCAAAAAGCAGCATTCAGATGCGCCTACACTAGCAATTGTGCAAATGGCAAATAAAGCATTTAATGTCACAAAACGGCCAGTATCCGGCGCCGCCCTACATGAACACTTGGGTAATGCAGAGCACGGGTCAAGTTTCCCATATAATAACAGAGGTCCTCCTTATAAGCTGACAGTCTATAGCACCGATGTCCACAAGCTGGTTGCTCAACCGAAAAACTTGCTGTTTCAAATTATCGCGCCCACGAGGAAGGTACTTTCCAGCTGGATAAACTGGTTAAATATAAAACTCACTGGAGGCTGGAGATAAGGGGACCTGCCGATGAAATTGAACAAGAAAAGCTGACCTCAGTACATATCTGCCTTCAATCTGAGATGCCTGCCAAGCGCTTCGCCATTGTTTATTCAAAGCGCCGCCCCCCCCCATTTCCATGCTGATGTTTATATTTCATACAGCGAGCATTCATGTTCTGAATGACTAATACGACCCAAGAGGTACACAGCTAACCCCAAACCCAATCACTTTTTCTTTTTTAAAAGGAGTGTTTGAGAATGTGTAGGACCACTGATCAGCATTTATAGCGCTACCCCGATGTTTGAACACGCTTCGCGCAGTGGAGGCGCACCCGTGTGCCAACGTAGCCAGACGAACGGAGAGCCGCGATTGTGGCAACACCTTCCGAAAGCTAGACCTTCTCCCACGTCGGGTCTCCTCGCAAGGCTCAGACCAGCCCTTGGGCCTCCGGCATGCTCTCTAATGGCAATGAAAGACAGACGAGCTTCTGTCCAGGACTCTCTAAAGCGAATCTGCATCCAACTCAGGGAGATTATCTGTCACCCTGTAAAAACAAGGTAAAAATAGCAACACGGACTGCAGAGTGCATCATAAATCAGGACGAGCAAAGGGGCCCTATTATTTATTTACTTATTTATCTCCCGCCTCACTTCAGATGGTTCCCCCACGGCGACAGCAAGCTGCATCGATTTTACTGCATTAGCTGGGCTTCATTGGCTAGGTGCCCTGGCATGGGGTCGCTACAGCAACGGGCCTGGCGTGACACGACCCCACTGTCTCAGGTCATGACCGTCAGTGCCCAGCAGAAAAACTCCCTGAAGAGTTTTTTTTTTACAGTTCCTGGGGAGGGCAAAACCTTGCCTGAAAGAAGGCTTTGAAGGTCAAGGAGATGTAGGCGTCATCGATTCAACGGGCCTGTGAGAAGATGATCCAACGTTAGAAGTTCTTGTGAGAATGACACCAGGTACTGAATCATAAACAGAGAGACAACTAATCCCTATTTGAGAGTTTTGGAGGGGGGACACTGGAGGAACCAGATCAGACAGTAAATGACATCATCCCCATGTCTTCGGCATCAAAGGATAGACATTGTCTTGCAACGTCACCCCAGTGAGTAGCTTCGACGGCGAAACCTGTCCCCCGCTTGCACCCTGGAATCCCAAAGGATCAGCCTCCCTGCCAGAGTCCCTCTGCTCCCCCCCACCCTTTGATCCAGCCCTTATCCAGAGATTACAAACCTGGTACCAATAGGACCTTTTTAACTTGTCAGGGGGCCCATTAGCTCAAACCTTAGATCAAACTCATTGCATTAGAGCAGAATCGACGTTACCCAGCAAGACAACAGGCATAAATAAAATGGGGGGGGGGGAGGGGGGTCACCTGATTTATATTATAAACTTAAAGGCATGCTGGAAGGCCAATTTTCCAATCTAGGGTAAATCTAACCTGTTGATTTTATTTTGCTCCAATCAGTAGACATGTGGAACGTCAGCCATTAATGGAAAAGGTCAATAATCATCTGTGGCTTTGGTCAGAAAGGACGACGGGATAATGAGGTTCTATAATACATGTAACCAAACGGCTGAGATGCATTAAGGGGATTTCGTGCAAATACTGCTACCTATACTCAACCCAACCCTCTGGGATCTCCCATGTCTACATGCTCCCTTCCAGCTCTCAGTGTACTTCAAAGCTAATTTGATACAAGTGGGTACTGTCTGAGAGTCCTGGAGGTCATCACTGTCACGCAGAGGTGGCCATCTCAGGCCCAGAAAGTAAAAAATCAGACCAAGGTTTTGTTTTAACCTACAGATGAGTAACTCTGTGACTGTCACTCTATATACTCAACCTGATGGGTTCAAAATCTTGGTCTAGATTTTTACTTTCTAGACTGGGTATGTCCACCACTGCTGTCATGTCTCTTTTCAACTTGTGAGCCTTTGAGAGCCAAGCTCATCTTCACTGCAGCTTCAGTAATCCAGAGTCTCTTATACTATAATCACAAAACAGTTCTCAGTGGAACAGAGGAGGAAGGTGACAAAAGTTTGGTTTCTCCATGGGAGAAAGATTCCATCAGGCCCCATGAGTTCTTCAACGGCACCCTGAAGGACACAGCAGCACTCCAGGCAAACAGCAGGGAATTGGAGCCATGGATGATGGCAGCGTGGACAAATCGGGGCTGGCAGGGAAGTTCAAGGCCTGGATCCACCGGCATCATATCATGCCAAGAGTCATCTAACCTTTACTGGTCTATGAGGTCCCACTCACTACTGTCAAAGACCTTGAAAGGAGGATCAGCACCTTTCGTCATAGGTGGCTGTGCCTACTGTCAAGCCCGAGAAGAACTGCGGTGGGGCGAGTGCATCATGACTCATGAGAGAGATGTTCTGCAGTACAGACCCTCATCTGAGGTCAAAGTCTGTGGCGGGCAGAGAAGCAAGGATTGGGATGAAGTGGAGGATGCAGGTCTACCAGACCACGTCAGACCCGATGCTGGGATCAGTGGTTCCTGGAAAGGAAGTGAAGTGAAAAGCAGGTTGAAGCAGGCAGCGAGAACGGGTCCAGGAGGAGTAGCGTTTCAGTAAAATGGTGGGGAAGCTGAAGCAGGGATTGCGGTAAACTTGCTCATGACAGTTAATTCGGTTAATGTTTTCCCTAATGTGTACAGTCATAGAATGTCCCCTTTAAAAAAATACTACGTCGTGTTCCGTCACATGCCTTTACCCCACCCAAATAGCATTAGACCACGTTCACTCAAAGCAAAGCTAACGGCAACGAACGCAAACGCAGAGCCAACAAACTGGCCTCAACTCAAGCAGCTTATACCTAATAATGCCGTGTCCGTTGTTTGGACACATTGCGGCTTCAGTAGACAGAAGACAATACTGAAGAAAAAGAGGTCAAATGTAAATACTATAAAAAAGAAAACAATTTAAGCGATCAAAGGTAACACCGTTATTTTACGTAATCGCTAGAGAACTTGCTTTTTACTTCAAAACTTATGTGTGACGTCCTTCACAAAATGTTTTCAGTGTGTGCGTTGATTTCAACTGCCCAAAATATTCAATAAATAGACATAAATGGTTTATCTGTGTGTTTCCTTAAATCTGAAAATCATAAAGGTTTGCGATCCATTCCAAAAAATATCCCAGCTTTAATAGTTCAGGATATGTACTGTACAGACCTTGCCAGAGAACTGTGGGGGAGTGTAAAGAAAATAATAAAAAAAATAACATTAAATAAATAGTTATTCATTAATAGTAATCGAGCTGAAAGTTATAATAACCATGATATTGACTGGAAGTGGCCAAGACTCAGTACTTGAACACAAAGTATGATCAATGTTAGCTGAGTCCCCTGCAAGTGGTTCTATGATTGTAGCAATATCTACAAATCCCAGGTACAATCATCAAATAATTATACCAGAATAAGGAATGCCAGTCTTGATTTCAAAAGTGAATTGTCTGGCGTGCGGCTCACCTTTCATGTGCGAATGACCGATATTACGAAAACACAGACCTATCCAGCATCGAAGAAGCAGAATTTTTAAAATGTCAAAATTCTGACGGTCTCCAACCTTAAAAGTAGGAGGAAATGGGTGAAAGTTAACTGTAATTGCGGGGCTCATGCGATACATCAGGCTGTCATTTAAGACCTGGCAGTAATATATTGAGCTCCACAGCCAACTCCTACGCCCTCATGGAGACCTAACCGACCGGCTGTTCTCGTCTCTTCTCACAATTAGCCGCCTGTTATGGCTCAAGGCTGAGTATACAGTCCAGAAACCGCTTCATTTGGTACTGATGGTGAGGTGGGGGAGGCAGCATTGGGACCATGACAGAGGGAAATGTAACGGTAATCACTAGCATATGAGGCCTGACAGAAAATGTGGGAACTTTGTGAGAAGAGACACCAAGGGGGTCGGGCAGGACCCCAGCCGCTAAAGTTCTAGGCTTTTTTTATTGGGCCAAGAAGCGAAAGCTGAGACGCATGAAGACACTTCAGGGAGCAGTGAAACTCAGCCTGACTCGGACAGCGAGACCCACACACCCCCTCCCCCCGCCCCACCGCCACTGCTGATGTTAGCCGCTGTTCCGGCTACCCGCCTGTGTCTTCCCGCCCACATCCATCCCGCTCGGAGCTGCGACGATGACAGCCAACATCAACACTGATGTAGGGGCAACGGTAACTGTGTCGGCCCACTTGGGGTGGGATTTTTCAGGGGCTGTCGGGGGCTTGCGCTTGCCAGCCCAGCATCCCCTCGCTGTGGGTGAGCCCTACGATGGGGCTGTCATTCACCAAAGCGGTAAAAAGCTACATTACTGAGATTGGGGAAGAAATCTCATCGGCGCAAATGACGGAAGGACCCATGAGGTACTGTGAAGCCAATAATGCTACAATATATGAGCCGGACCACTAAAGTCCTATAAAAAGAAAATCAAAGTCATGTTGAGAAAAGGAATAAAATCATTTAAATGAAGAGTAAATTGCCTTCAGTCCTATACCTGCTTTTCAGGTTTCATTAAAAAACTAACCAATAATTATACCTTGCAATGGATTGATGCCCCGTCCTGGGTTAAGCTCTGGACCCCCAAGACCCGGCATAGGACAAGCAGGTACAGAAAATGGATAGACGGTTGGATGGATTGTAGGATGGGATGATTGAATGGATGGACAGACGGGTGGCGGGCGGACGGACAGAAGAATGAATGGATGGACAGACGGGTGGCGGGCGGACGGACAGAAGGATGAATGGATGGACAGACGGGTGGCGGGCGGACGGACAGAAGAATGAATGGATGGACAGACGGGTGGCGG
>JAODKE010000065.1:164905-177394 GCA_026779605.1 Mormyrus hasselquistii
AACTCATAACCCACTGGATACACATCCAGTGCCACCTGCTGCTTAGCTTCCTCTCTTTCTCCCCCTGGAGCCGTTCATCCCCGGTTCCCCCCCCCCCCCCCCCCCCCCCATGACTGCTCCCCTCTGTCATTATCAGGTAAATATGAATCGCACCAGTGTGTAAAACCTGGCATAAGAAACCCCGTTGTAGGCAAAAGGCAATTGGCCACTAGAGGGCGACACACTTGATCTTTCTCTAAAGGGGAATCTGTGACCTGGTGCCACCTTCTCTCCCCCCTCCCCCGGGGTGCCGCCCACTGTCAGAAAGGGCTCTCAGTGGGGCTTCCCAGTTTATATATCGGGGGTGGGTTATGTTGGCCGTGTGCGCTTGATTCATTATCAACTGGCCGGAGTGAAGTCCATCAATGCGTACTATTTTGCTGAGCCAGCGTCATAAAACGGCACATTTTGCTGTGTCCTGATCAATCTTCATTTACTCCACTTCATCTTCTGAAGGAGAAAGCTCTCCATTAACTTTGGCTGGATGCAACATGCTTTAGTAGACACCTGGCATCATTTGACAGTACTCATTTATATCTTTCTCAGTACTTATCGCTTGTGAGTCTCCTTTAATAACTATATAGTTACCCTAAATTTCGGTAGTTCCACGACATAGGATCTGTATACTTTGAAATTTGAGTACCGTCTTACACACTCTTATCATGGGCTGTAATCTGCCAGCCTACTGGTACAGGTGGATTAATATTGCATTGTGAGGCTCATTCAGTCACTGAGGACTTCGGGGCAGCAAACACGACACGTATAAAGGTTTCCTCTCTTGGGAAGACGGCAGGTTCTACGGCGACATTTCGACAGGTCGCCTCGGTTGACGGAAATAATCCGCACGCTACATGTGTGAAGAATTCAGTGTGTTTTACGTAATTAAATTTCATGGAATCTTATGGAATTTAGAACTGGGTTCGTAGAGGTGAGAAGACTCTGTAAGAAAGTGAATTTCTTTCTCAGTGCCATTCTCTGACTCTCCGTGACAGAGCAGCAATAGCTACACAAAAGCAGCTGGTCATGTGCTACTACAGTAGTGAAGGTAGCATATATTAACGCACCTGTTCATGTGCTAATGAAGCAGAACATATTGACACATACATTCGTGTACTGAGGTATTAGCATACACTACTGCAGCTATTCATGTACAATGGCATTAGCTCACGCTAATACAGCTATTTGTGTGCTAAAGCAGGACCTTACACTAACGCACCCAATTGTATGCGGAGTCGTTAAATCATGAAAACGTGGCCATTCGTGCACTAATGCATTAGCACATGCTAATGCACCTATTTGTGTGCTAAAGCGTTAGCGCAGGCTAATGCGCCCATCCGTGTGCTATTCTAGGACGGGTGACCTTGACTGCAAACGAAATTCAAACTCCTGAGCCCCCAGGTTCATACCTGGTAAGAGGCAAGATGGTTCCCTGACAAAGTGACAGTGGGGTTCTTCATTGCACCCAACAATTTAGTGTCGGGGAAAAGCGTGTTCACGCACAATAAAAACACCAAACCCAATGTCACGTTTGTTCGTTTAGTCTTGTCAGAGACATCTATTCCATTGATATGAAAAGACCATTGCTGATGTGGCCCCCCGGCTCTCGGTCGTTCACAGTATTTTCCAGTGGCTGTATTGACTGAATTGAATGTGGTCTGCCTGCTATTTTCAGCTTGACGAATAAGTGCTGAGATTAATGGGAGAATTATCACACCTGTGCCAGCATGTGCTGTTGAATCAGAGGATGGAAGAGCAAAACAAAAGCCACTTACTGAGGGCTCTGAAGCGCAGGAGCTGGATAGCCGACTGTTTACAGGAAGCGTAAAGGCTGAGGTTTTCCTTGCTCTCGGGCGGGATAATTAAGGACGACACGACGCAGATATCGAGTCTTTCGGCACCTGCTGGCCTACGTTTCCCCCGCCATTGTACAAGACACCACCTTGACTTTCAAACTAAATGTAGGCAGCTACAAAGACTTCTTAAAAATGAGGCAGGCCTTCATTAGTGGATGGGGGACCCTCCAGCCATGCAATCAATCAGAACTACACCTAGTTTTTGGTCTATTGACCCACCACTGGGATCTCGTGTTTGGCTTTTGTCCAGGGCTGTTGGTCTTGGTATTAAATTCTTTGGAGGAGAAGGGGGTTTTATTTACACGCCTTTCAGATTATTAAGGGAGTCAAACAGGCAGGACAAGGTCTCCGGGGCAGCATGGTGACCCCATTGCTGTGTCACAGCTGCAGATTTGAGCCCAGGTCTGCTTCTGTTTCCTCTGAGGTCCACAAGTTCCTCCAGCAGTCCAAAGACAGTTGGGCGATCTGCCGCATCTACTGTGTGTCCGTCCCTACAATGGACCGCAGTTCTGTCCAGGTTGTCCCCCGCCTTGTTTCCCATGATAGGGCCCCTGCTTAATTCCGACCACGTACCATACAGGTGGTCAGAAGATAGATGGTTAGACGTGGAGCGAGAGTTAATTTCTTCCATATTACTAGAACAGTAGCACATGGTTGCTCTGCCAACTCAAACACGTATAAGCAGATCTGGCCCAAGGAAGAGGCGAGAGGCGAAGCCAAACAAACACAGTTCTGTCTGTTATGAACAAATTAATAGTTAAAACGATATACTTAGGCCCAGCTAGGCATTTTCTAAAGATTTGTCATAAAAATTTAACTTGCATGCGTTAAACACGCCACATATATTTACCCGCCTGCATGGCCTTGATGGTTTTTAGGATTACAGCAGAGAAGCGATTCATCGCAGCCAGAGAGGAGCAGCACCAGCACAGAAAACTAACGGCTAAAGGGATCACTGAGCCGCCATTTATGAAGGAAAATGAAACCCGATTGCTGACTGGCATACACATCGATCCGCGGCCCAGTTTCCCGCGAAGATGAAAGCGCGTGTTTGAAGAGCGTCGGTCGAAACAAGAAAATGCGAGACCTGGAGTTGGGGTCAAAAGTCGGGTGCATGCTCTCCCTGGACGCAAGCCGTCGGTTAAGGATGGGGTGGGGCCAAACCGGCGCTGGACTGACCTCAAAGGACAGCCGACGCCAGCCTGGCGCTCATCGCCTCGCGCAGCTCAGCCTCCATCACATCCCCGTTTCAATACACCTCAAAGAGGCATTTACACAAAAGGCTCCCAAGATATTAAATACAGCCAGAGAGAGGATTCTGGAAAGGAGGTCAGAAGAGGTAGACTGAGATTCCAACACAGAGCAAAACAAAACAAATATCATAATCCATAGTGTCTGGGAAGTGAATGCCGCCGGAACCAGATAAACGAAAGAGTCGTGTTGCGACTCCCAACGATGACTCCCTCCGCGTCGCCAAGTCGCCGAAACCCGGGTTGCTGGTTTTAATTCAGTCTGTAAATTATTAGACAGCCCCAGCCAAGGAAGCACACGATCGAAGGGTTAACGAGGTCGGTTCCTCCCTCCTCGAGCAATAAAACGCAGCCGGCTCTTTCCGTTTACCGGCATGAGAACGATGCGCGAATGGCCTCACGAAGTGAGCGGCTGACGGATTTAACATGTTCATTTAGCTTTACGGCCTTGGTGGGACGGGAGGAGCCGTTACCGCTGTTCTGGGGGATCAGAATCCGCGCCAGTCCCTTGCATCATTCCGGGAAGGCGACTCAATAGCGGGAAAGCCAGCCCTCCCTCCCCCCAGCCTGTAAACTCCCAGCGGTACGGCGCTGAAGACTGTCAGCAGATCAGACGACACGGATTCACCACGCCGGCAAGTAGGGGAGCATTAAAAAAGTGCCCATTAAAGCGGTATTAAGCGAGTGTGTTCGTGCTCAGCGGCCGTTAAGGATGACAAGGGGATTTTGGCTTTCATTAGCGCGACGGACTTTAATTACCCACCGAAGTCAATATTTGGACGAGTCGAATACCGATTTGTCCCGGCCTTCCCAGCCGATAATTGAAAGGTATCCGTTAAACATACATAAACTAGCAGAACTCTAAGCAGGACTGCATGTAGCCAAAAAACAAACAAACAGACATCCTTTAACAAAGAAAGTCATTCTTATAACTGTTTGGGATTAGCGGTTTGATCTGTGATATCACAAACACGCTTGACGCTTTGGAGCTTGCAGGTGCTAATGCCGCTTTTGGGGGGAGGGAAAAAAAGAGCAGTAAGTTTGTATAGAAGCAACCTTGTATTTTCTATTATTCTGAGTGCCGGACACGGTCAGGCATGTCAACACTATTGTTTCTGTGAGCGCATCACCTGGATACGAGGGCATTAGAGGGACATGGACGCTCTAGCAGAAACAAACAGCTGGAGCGACACGGTAGCTGGAAATATGGGCAAACCAGGTAGGAAGTCGGTTTATGGTCCAAGAAGAAATCTGTGATCAGTCGGGGAAAAACAACACACAGGCCAGGGATTAAGACGCCCAGGAGAATAAATAGTTGATGAGGCCTTAATTAAAATTGCAAAAGATTTTTTTAACAGTCCTTATCCCTGAGCCGAAGTGTAGTGGGACTGAGCGAGAGAGAGAGAGAGAGAGAGGGGCAAAGGTAACAGCAACATAAAGGGAAAAGCAGAAGAAAGCATGCAGCCTGCCGCTCATTAAGCCTGACCTGCTGAAAAACAATAACGGCATGTAATTAAGGGCACAGGGAGACATCGACCGGATTTAAAGGGGGGGGGGGGGGGGGGTGTCCAGATTCCATCACATCCTTTCCCAGTGTTCTGGGAGTCCATGAGAGACAAGAGAGCGACGGGGACGCAGCCGACGAATCTTCGGTGGAAGCAGGCGTCAATAACGCTCTGCCTTGTTCATAAAGTTCATAAAGACGGCTGAGTGTCGAAACCGCTCCTCCGAGCAAAGTCACTGACGGCAGACACCGGTATTAATGTCAGAAGCAGTGCCCGTCTTCGCCGTGACGACCTGCGGGGATTAATAACGTCACCTGAAGCTGTCAGTACCGCAGAGGGGATGCCTTGGGCTCGTCGAGTCACTCCGAAACATCAGATCACACCCAAACGTTTAACATGTAATATATGCAAATCCGGTGACAGGATAGGGGATTAGGGTTCTGATCCAGGTGTAGTTTTGAAAGGAAAACAAACATGGAGAGAGAAGGGGTGTCAGAGCAAAGACGGCAAACAAACCTGCTTATCGTGTCAAGAGAGTGCGCCTAATCACTTAGAGGGGGTATTAAATTAGTCTTTAATTAGGGCAATAACCACCATGGCTTCTTGCGATTACATCAGTCATTGACAGAGGCAGCCAATGACAATGAGAAGATCACGGCAAGAAGGTTCCGGTTCCGTCCGCTTCGATGGTAAGAAATATGTTTCGCGTCCAGCTACTAGCTGTGGGTTTTAAGTGGCTCGTCAGTCAAGGCAGCTGAGTTTGATTGTTGTGAACGAAAGACCGAAGAGTGAGAGCGAGCGTGTGTGTGCGTGTGTGTGTGTGTACACATGCCCGGTGGATTGATGTGGAGACTGAAGGGAAAAGCTTCAACCACAGATTAGGATGGGAGGAAGCCGGACTGATTCTAAGGGTGTATATAAGGGGCCAACCTTATATCATTAGCCAATGATAATGTTTTGAATTGGTGAGTGACATAGAAATGGCACTCAGCTTTCAGCTACAGCCAATGCCCCTGTGACACTACCCCTGTATTTGCCCCTTGAAGGAAGGAAGGAAGGAAGGAAAGAAAGAAAGATTAAGAGGGGAAGGAAGAGTGAACAAACAGATGAACAGAGACAAATGGCCACAAGCAGGCAAATTTAATCAAAATTAACCATCATCGCCTTATTTATTGAAAGGGAGACACACAGCACAGCAGAGAAAAGCCGGAACATCTCTGCTACACTCTGTCTCCGTTACCGTAACGGGGAAACACAGCAGCTACTGCTGGGGCATCGTTAGCCAGCCGACCGCTAACCCGCACAGCCAGAGCGAGGAGGACATGGGGGGGACGCACTGCAACTGGCGTGCAGCTTCCATACAGCAAAGCAGCGCGTTAATTTCCCCAGGCGTCAGAGGGGGGAGGCGCACCCCCACCGCCCCTCTGTGTGTATCACGCACCGCACAGGAAAGGTAGAAGGGTAGCATTAAAATGTGTTTTTTTTCACTCATAGGGGGGAGAGTGTTTATCATGAGTTTCAAGTACGCTCCTCCGTGGGAGAGATCAAACATAGCTTCATTGCGACAGAGCGAGATTAGTCACACATTCACACGTCATGGCTCGTATTTTGAGACGAATTATTGAATCCACCACAAAGAGCGTGGTGTCATTGGGCCGGGAACTAACAACGGATGCATGGCAGAAAAAGGTCTCTTTGAGAAGATATACTCACCGGCTTTTCCACTGATTTTTTTTTTTAGCTGGAGTTCTGAAGCAGCGCTTCAGCCTTAGTCAAAGTCGCATTTCACAAATTTGCGACGGACCTTCTCCTCTTCCAGCTCCAGGACCCAGAAGTCTGTTTGATGTGGACGAGGCACCCAAATCTCATAGAGTGGGTCCCGTTTAAGAAACACAAGTATTTACAGTGAGACCGAAACACTTCCGTGCATAAAGTATTAGCATGTTATTATTGTTTAGTTGCCTAGGTGATGCTCTTTACTCAGTTTCACTAATGTACACAGCTGGAAACCCGGAGAATGTTAGAGTGGCTTCATTTCATGGCACGACGGCAGGGCACCTCCTGGGGCTTGAGGCAGCAGACATTGTTTTATCACTTTGCATCCTTAGTCACCATGGTAACGCACGTTATACCTGGCGGATGACACCATCACCCTCACATACCTACCAGGGTCACATGGGATGCCACCTGACAGGTGCCACACCAGACCTCTAGGCCACAGTCACTTCTCACCACTTACAAACGCTGCTGCTTCGTCAGGGATCTGTGACTTTGTTGCTGAGGTAGCACTTATATTTGGGGAAAAAAAAATATACATCCAGAGCTGGATATTTCAAGAGAATGATGGGGCAGTTCTGGGTCCATTCGGACAGTGACCTAAAGTTTAAAGGGCCCTGGAATTCAGCCAGGGGGCTCCATGCTGCTGGTCAATGACAAGACTGTCAAAAACAGCACAAGGGGAGCGCACAGGGCCAGTCGAAGTGCAGAATCCCTTTGCTGGACCCCCGTCTCAATTGAGGCAGGTTGAGGACAGAGCATGTGAACAGCAATGAGAATTCAGAATGCAGTACGATTTTCACTCCAATGAAATCACTCACCGCTCACTCCGAAGAGGGAAAAAAAAAACAAACAATCAGCATTGTATTTTAATTTTAGCTTAAACTCTAGCCTAACTGAGCAAATCCACCACAGAAATGATTTATTTTAAGATGTGGGTGGGTGACACCTGAATTCTTTTACACCTGCTCCAGCTCCCGGACCACAGGTTAAGTTGCCTATAGAGGTCAGATTGAGACCCTGCCTTAGAATAGTTTCCGCTTTTTTCTCTCCTAAACAAACAGCCATGAGAAGCCCACTGCAGCACATCCAGTCCCCCCACATGCCTTTCATACTCTCCTCGTCTTCATTAGCACATATGCCGCGCTATTTGCACCACACTTTTGGTTGTCTCATCTTATTTGTCTGTGTTTATTAATTGCACATCTTGGTTCTATTTTCCCGCCTCTGATTTTGTTTATGCATTTGTAGTTCATTGCATGCTGTCGGAACCACGCCATGTCACTCCTTAAAAATGACGCCCATCAGGGTCTCTGCTGTGGAACTCCTCCGCCGACCGGTTAAAAGCGGATGAACCCTGGCTAACTTAGACGTGTCTGTGTTGCCCAGACCGGAGGTGATTATGACACCGGCACTCTGACATGATTAAGGTGATGTGTAGCGATTAAGACACACATTAAAACAGCATAAAGGCCCATCACTTCGAGTGAGTAACAGGGAACGCACAGACGGCCCCGGCATGCCATCACAAAAGCGCCACCGGCTCCCTCTTGTCACCTGACGCATTGCCATCTGCCTGATCTCGGACGAAACCACCCACTCTGTATCTTAGGGCTCCCCCTGCTGGTGGGAGGTATGGGACAAAGCCAACACTCCTCTATTTATCCGTCTTTTCTCAGCAGGCCCTGGGAAGTTGTTTACACACCTCATTTATGTGACTTTACAAGCCTGGTATTTACTCGAGGTGTTCAATTCAGGTCATGCACCTCGTCCGGGGATACGGCGCTCTTTTCATCCCGGGGAGATTTACGACGCCCGTGGCTGCGGGCTGCGTTCCGATGGGGGCCTGCATGCTCGCAAACCCTGGCTTGTTCCTCGGGGTATCGCAGCTTAACCCAACGGTGCCCTCTGATGGCTTGGCCTGGGGTTTTATCACACATATACAACCTTTTGGCAGCATACTAACTGAAGGAGGGTGGGGTGATGATCCCTGCGTCATTTTACCGATCAGAATGACTAATAAAAACTCCTTCCAGCCTGCCACACCAAACACCCCTTAGATTACTGTACACAGAGGCACAGGCACAAAAGCATCTGCTGCCAAGGGCGTATACAGAGATGGGCCGACAGTCTCCGGCTGAAACTTGATTGGTTCCCGGAGTGGTCACTGCCTCGTCACTCAACATTCTAGACATGGCATTGGCTTAAGGCAGGGGTGGCCAATCTTATCCAGAATGTGCCGGTGTGTATGCGGATGTTTGCTGCAACTCCATAATTAGATTATTGATCAGAGAACTGATTGGCTGAAGAGTCCTCACACCTGGGTTTGAACAGCTGACCTACAGGTTATCCCAAAAACTTTCATAGACACCGGCACTTTGCGGCTAAGATTGGCCACCCTTGGCTTAAGGTTACCCCCCCCCTGTATGAATTACGGCCCTTCTTATGCCCCCCAACTTGAAAAGAATCTGAGAATCACCCCATGTCTGAGCACAGGCTTACACCCGTTTGTACAGCCAGATGCATCATCCTCTGAAGCTCTAATCAGACTCGCTGAGAGACATTTCTCTTGGGATCCAGAACCTTCTTTACCACAGAACGAGCGCCACTGGGTACGGCCTTTACTGGAAGTGTTCAGTTGCCTCTTCGCAGGGTGTGGTGAAAAAGGGGGGGGGGGGGGGGGGAACCTCTGAACACACAGACCTGCTGTCACGCAAATCAACAGAATGGAGAAAGGTGAATAAAACGTGAACATTTCCTGCTTTATTCCCCTCCCCTGTCTTACCCGTCACGGCGGAGACCTGGGGAGACAAACGGCTGCTGAAATCGCCCGTCCCCTGGGGTGCGTTAATGGAGACGGATGTACGAAGCGCCTCGGAAATAATTGCCAAGGAGAATGGGGCTGTGGGAGACCCCCCACCCCCAACGCCCGCAGCTGGTCTGAGCCGGCTCAGGTAGGCGTGTGCGCTGTCGTGTCAGGGGTCAGAGGTCAGCCAAGAGGCTAAGGGGAGGTCAGAGACTGAGAGGCTGAACGATCTCACACTGCAGATTCAAACATCACCAGGCGCATGTTTCACTTGGATTCTGTGACACCGCACTGGTGAGGCTCTGGTGAGAGGAGCCAACAGCTGGCAGAGGGGCTTGTCACTCTCGCGACGACAAAGAGAAAAGAGAAGTGGGTGACCCTGGTCTACATGACCCCTTTCCCTGCAGGAACTGCACTGATTCTGCTCCCCTGCTTGTGGGCTTGTCGGTCCGGGTGTCAGGATCAGGAAACATGAAGGACACCGTAGAGGCAGGGATACTCTGGCAGATTCAGGGGGCCCAGCACTGCACAGGGGGGGCCTTGAATAGATAAAGCTATATAATGGGGGTGGGAGCATGTGACATTTTGCCAAGGGAAGAAGAATTTCTATCTGCACCCCAGCGGCGCACACGCTAGTATTCACTCCCTTTCTTCCCGATGCCTGTTCGTTCGGCGTCAGCCGCGTTAGCTAGCACCCGGTTCAGATAAACGGGTCACTTGAAGCGCAGCCGTTAGCATAGGCCAGAAAAGCCGCACTGCATTCTGGGAAATGCCTCTGAGCATCGAAGACCCAGAGAAGAGAAAACGCAGCGAGGCGACCGGAGTGACGTACGTAGCTGGCAGGGAAGGTCTGAAGACAAGGAGCAATGGAGCGAAAACCGAGCCTAACTCCTCAGCGGCCGTAAGGCCGCACGGTCAAAGCAGCAGTCTGCCAGCGAGGGCACTTCCGCTGTACCTTCGAGCAGGATTCCTCATTCGGATGCCGCAGTGCGTGAGCAGATGTAAAACTTGCTCTGTGGACATGCAGACGATGCTGTCCGCCGACGTCTCCTACCGCCGCTTACGGGAAGCAGTAATTATTTAGCCAAGAAGCGTGACAGCCTTCCCAGGCCACATTGACCAGGAGTCGATTTGTGGTCACAAGCACGGCAGTGAGATCACTATATTAGCATCAACCTGACGTTTATCTTGGCTTTACCTAATTTTGTCTCTCCGTGGCTATTTTTATGATGCACATAAATATTAAGGTGAATTTTACTGCAAAGGCAATTCGCCGCCATGCAGGGCGCTGTTAAATTGTTCGGCCGACAAACATAGACATCGATGCTCTCTGCATAGATATGGATTCCACCGGCGCTTCCTTCTCGATCAAATGTCAGTCAGCAGAAGAATCGGAAATAAAGGAGTGGGGAAAATCCCACATGACTCCATTACGTCGTAGTTACGATACCACAATAAAATTTTACTTGTCCCGAGGGAAATTGTTGCGGCGGGGCGTAACTCTTACCGAGCTTAAAAATACCAAAAGAGCCAAAAATAAAGAATACAATAAATAGAGGCAACGCGACGTAACACAAAGAAAATGAGATGTCCGGGCAGAATAACGAATATAAAACAAGTGAAATACAACAGTAAAAATGCAAGGGTGAAGAAAAAAGGATGAGAATTCCTCGTTTAAGTGGCATTTTCACATAACAGGGACTTATCGGCAAACACACTGGCATGGTGCTTATCCCGTTAATTCTGCCGAGTGTGTACTTTACAGACGGCCCGGATTAACTCAAACCAAACCCTAACAGCGGTCTGAGGCTACAATTTCAATAAACCCAAACCGTAACACCCGCCCCCCCCCCCAGCCCACCACCACCCTCTGACGTAAATTGCTCCGGTTATTGCCGGGGTCACTTGGATTTTTTTCGGCCATCGAGAGCTCGGACACGGCGGCGGGGTGAGAGAGGCCAGGCATCCGACGGACCATGAGCAGCAGGACACGCTGAGAATGTGCGCTGATGGCGAGAGTGCCAAAAGAAAAAAATAACAGCCCTAGCCAGAGGGGGGCAGTATGCAGGGGCCATTCTGGAATGATCGTACACAGTAACAGATGGCAAAAATAACTGGCTGCCGCCCAGGTGACTGTAGCACCCTATGTTATCTCCAAGGAGACGGACGAGGAAGTACGGGCTCTTTCTGTGACACAGTATCTACAGAAAGCGTTTCACGGAAAATGCAAGGGTACAGAGGCCTGAATGTGTAATATGTGATGCTGAAACGCGGCGGTTATCGAAACACAACGCCGATTCTCCGTGCCTCACGCCAAGCAAGCGGGCGAACAAGTCAGCCAGCAGCAGTGGCGTCAGACGCAGGACCACGGGGCGCATGGCTTTGCTGCGAGGTTGGCCGCGTCGCCAGCGGTGTGAATAATGATACCGCCAGGGCGGGGGTACCAAGACGTCGTAAATCTCTCACCATTGCCAGCCTGGTGAAAGTGAGCAGGAATATATGTGCGTGTGTGTCTGTATGGGGGGGGTGACATTCCTGGTTAGAGGGGTAGGGATTTCAGAAGGCACTTCACCGTGACCCCCTCTCCCTCTGTTAATGAGGCTCTCTCACGGCCCCCCACCACCATAGAACGAGATTAATCTCCCGGCTCCTGGTGTTTGTCGCTAAGGCTGAGGCCCCCACCATTGATCATGTTGATTTTTTTCACAAGACCTCCTCCCCCCCATCACAAATGACTGCTCAGACTCTATCCGGACACCTGCTGAACTAATCCCCCCCCCGTGCCACCTGCTGCCTGGGATAAACTGACCTTGTACTGTATAAGAAGCTAGATGGATGGATGGATGGATGGATGGATGGATGGATTTTTTCTTGCTCTCTTCCATGGTCAATTTGACAAAACAAAACAATTTCAGCTCTTATCTTGGATTTCAGTTTTGTAAAAAAAAAGTTTTTTGTATTTTATGTGGGGGCAGTGTCACGCCCTGCTTGTCCGATCCCCCTGTGTGCCATGCCCCCTGCTGTGCCTCGTGTGAAACCCCGATTGTTACCAGCTGTTCTGTGTTTTTTCTCATTAGCCCTGTGTATTTCAGTCCGCTTTCGAGTACGTTTCCCTAGGTCTGTCATGGAAGTCTCTCTCTGTAGTGCTGCCTGTCTTTGCCTGTACCATGTCCCTGCTCCCTTTTTCCATTAAATCCCGTATTCCCCACACCTGTGTCCCTCTCCTGCTTCCCCGTTCCAAGATGACGGAGAGGAAGTTA
>JAODKE010000066.1:39059-52625 GCA_026779605.1 Mormyrus hasselquistii
ATTAACAAATCTTTCAATCAATCAAACTTTGCAGTAAACTAAAATTGCAGTAACACGGCTGCTTAACAAAATAACCACCATTTTTTTTGAAAAGTGCCAACACAGCAGTAAAGGTGCAGTAACGCAGCCGTAATAAAATAACCAGCCTACTATACCAGAAAAGTCAGTTATTAATTAATCCTTGTGTCATCGTCTTCCTCCTGTGTACTAAAACCACTAATTTAAAAGCAGCATCATATGCACTTCTCCATTTGATCTCCATAATGAGGATGTGTGCATGAACATTTCCTTGGCGCGAACTGTCTTGCGCTTCTTAGATAGTGCGCCCCTGGCGACCGTTAGCAGTAAAAAAGATAGATAAGCCGCACCGTTGTATAAGCTACAGGGTCCAAAGCAAGTGAAAATAGTAGCGGCTTATAGTCCGAAAATTACGGTAAGTTTGTATCCTATACCATGTCCATGATGGACAAGAAAACACTGCTGTCTAAATGACATGCACACTGAAAATGTACCCACAAGTGGTGTGTTGCTGAAGTATGACGGTAGTGATAAATGACAAACAGGAGGGAAATGTTAGAAATTATTTTTTTTGCCATTTATCTCTGTCCATATCTTTGTCCCTATGTGTGTGAGACGGCACTTAGGCCGTTCCAAAATATGTGTATATAAATATGTTTTTTCACTGCTTCGCTGACCATAAAGTTTCAGATAAGCTATCTTAGAATAGTAATTGCAAAACTACACGTGCCTGCACACCCAGCTGCCTAGTTCTGCCTAGCAACAGCAGGCACTAATAGATATGCTCATGTGCTGTATACCATGTGACTCATTTCTAATAAAAGAAGCTTTGTGTTTTGCTTTGTATCCAGAGATTGGTTAATTAGTCAGCGGGGGTTCACCTGTTTGATTGAACCCAACAGACCCCATCCCCGACCCGGAGAGACCTTTTCTGGCAGAGGACCATGGTCTCGGATTTGGAGGTGCTGATTCTCATCCCAGCCGCTTCACACTCGGCTGCGAACTGTCCAAGTGAGAGCCGAAGGTCACGGTCTGAAGAGGCCAACAGAACCACAAAAAGTAGAGACTTATTCCTGAGGTCACCAAACCGGACACCCTCAACGCCCTGGCTGCACCTAGAAATTCTATCCATAAAAACTATGAACAGAATCAGTGACAAAGGGCAGCCCTGATGTAGTCCCTCACGGAAACGAGTCCGACTTATTGCCGCCCATGCGGTCCAGGGTCTGACACAAATCATATAAGGACTGGTTCAGCAAACTCCCATGAACCCTCCAAAGCCCTGCAAAGAGTATCAAGCTGGTCCACTGTTCCACGGCCAGGGCGAAAGCCACACTGCTCCTACTGAATCCGAGGTTTGACAATGCGGCAGACCCTCCTCTCCAGAACTCCCGAATAGACCTTACCCGGGAGGCTGAGGAGTGTGATCCCCCTATAGTTGAAGCACACCCTCTGGTCCCCCTTCTTAAAGAGGGGGACCACCACCCTGGTCTGCCAGTCAGGAGGCACTGCCCCCGATGTCCGCATAGTGCTGCAGATGCATGTCAACCAGGACAGCCCCGCAGAATCCAGAGCCTGAAGGAACTCCAGGCAGATCTCATCCACCCCCGGGGCCCGGCCACTGAGGAGCTTTTTAACCACCTCAGCGACCTCTGCCCCAAAGACAGGGGATTCCACACCCAAGTCCCTATACTCTGCTTCCACATTGGAAGGCGTGTTGGTGGGATTGAGGAGGACTTCAAAGTACTCTCTCCACCAACCCAAAACGTCAGCAGCACCTCATCCATACCACAAACACTGTTGATGTTGCACCGCTTTCCTGATCGGAGCCACTGGATGGTGGACCAGAATTGCCTCAAAGCCATCCGGAAGTCGTTTTGCATGGCCTCGCCAATCTCCTCCCACACCTGAGTTTTTGCCGCAGCGAATGCCGAAGCTGCAGCCCGCTTGGCCTGCCAGTAGCTTTCAGCTGTCTCTGGGGTCCCACAGGCTAAAAAGGCCTGATATGACTCCTTCTTCAGCTTGACGGCATCCCTCACAGCTCGAGTCCACCAGTGGGTTCTGGGATTGCTGCCGCGACAAGCACTAACCACCTTATGGCCACAGCTCCAATCAGCCTCCTCCACAATGGCGGCACGGAATATGGCCCATTCGGACTCAATGTCCCCCGCCTCCCCTGGGACATGGGAGAAGTTCTGCCGGAGGTAGGAGTTGAAACTCCTCCTGACAGGGGATTCTGCCAAACGTTCCCATGCTTGGGCCTGCAGGTCTGGCCAGCTTCCTCCCCCACCAGTGTAGTCAACCCACCACCAGGTAGTGATCAGTTGACAGATCCGCCCCTCTCTTCACCCGAGTGTCCAAGACATGCGGCCGCAAGTCCGATGACACGACTACAAAGTCAATCATCGAACTGCGGCTTAGGGTGTCCTGGTGCCAAGTGCACATATGGACACCCTTATGCCTGAACATTATGGACAATCCGTGATGAGCACAGAAGTCCAACAACAAAACACTGCTCGAGTTCAGATCGGGGGTGCCGTTCCTCCCAATCATGCCTTCTTGTGCCAGCAGATGATTCTCCACAAACAAAAAAACGCTTCAAACATGCAGATTTTATGCCCTCGTTAGAAATTACTTTACATTAAGGTGCTCTTAGTGAGTCAAAAATGACAGGCATCAAAAATGTGTCAATAAGACATTGATTATGTGTCAACATGACATGCAAAAAACATGTCTACAAGGTGTCAATTACGTGTCATGGCATGCAAAAAATGTCTCATCGATATGGAACACCAAAAAGGTTATAAATGCCTCAACTTATGAACTATCTTAAATGCACATGGAAAAAAATGCATCAAACATGTTGTGAGCACTGGGGCACGGACCGGGGAAGCAGGACATAAATGGTGGGGTTGGATAACATGGGATTTATTTGGGTCGAAAACAATCTGAAACATGAAACGACGTCACACAACATTAATGACTGAACTGGGGAAACATATTTTAACACAAACTTAAATACACAGGACTAATTAACAACAAGAAACAGCTGGTAACACAGGGTTTCCACACAAGGTAGTGAGGGGGCGCGGCACACAGGAGGTTCGGACAAACAGGTCACAGAACCCCCCCAAAGCGACCGAGGGAACACGACGGAACCCAGGGAAACAAAAACAAATAATCGTTTGTAGTTTTTTTGGTAGTGGTTTAGCACTAGAACCGCCGCTTCCCACGCCAATGAATGTCAAACACCTTTAACCGTGAAGCATAGTTCAGCGTATGCAGCCCTTTGTCTGCGCTAATATGCCGTTAGTGTTAATAGCAGCAGCGAAGTGACCAAAAAGCCGTCATGTTCCTAACAGAGTGGTCTGTCCTGAAATCATACAACTGAAGTTTTCAAACACAATAGACATTGGTTTATTGGTGATTTCATGTTCGTGGAAGTTTCTGCTTTTTAACAACTGTATAAAGTAATATTATTACTTTAATCATATTTCAAGTATATTTACTTTTATAAATAAACTCAGGTAAAACAAAAATTGCACGTTTTCAGCATCTGGCATGCCACTCACGCTTTAAGACTTGCGCAGGAAATCTTATGGCAAATCTATATTATTCCATGACAAACCTAATATAAGATACGTCAAAAGTATATTTACACGGTTAAATACAAAAGCAGACTATTTACAAGGTAAGAACTGTTACATATGTATGCAGACATCTCGAAAGGAATTGTACTGAATTATACTAATTAGATGCAATGTTGATACAACTAATAAATGGCTACTTAAATATACGTCACACTAAATAGACATTATGATCTTCCAGACCTTGGCTTCAAGATGTTTTCTCTAACTGGACCTCTTTCAATTTTAGTTGAATACCCCTGGTCTATACTTTGATGTCAAATTACAAACTTCAGATAAATCTGACATATTTACAAAGTTGACTAACATTAAGATGAGTTTGTTGCCAAACCAAATATATAAGAAATAAATTGTTTGCTATGAATTAAGTTTATGATATTGAATGAAATGTGTGACCATGCCCCAGTCAGTGAAAGTGTATCTTCTACCCCTAGCCTATAGAGGGTTAATTAAGTGGCTACACCCGGGCTGCTAGGGATGTGGGGTTAAAAGAGGGAGAACGGAGAATGTGCGGGAGGGAGTGGGTGAGAGCTGCTCTCTATGAGAGATCACCTGTTAGGCACAGCACTCGTGGGTTCTGGGAGGGAGGTGCCGCTCATATGCTGTTTAGGGTTGCTGGCGGTGAAGCCAGATAATGGGTTGCAGGGACAGGTTCCGGTATGGTAGGGGGAGGTAAGTTGGGATGGGGAGTGGTTAGGAGTGCATGATTGCTGCTTAGTCCAGGGTGTTCGGTAGACGTGAGCAGCAGCCTCCTCACAGTGAAGGAGCGGCGGTGGAATTCCCTCTTCGTGTGGTGTTCTAGATTACGGACCTGTGTGAACGTTCCCTTCCCGGTGGAGGGTCATGAGCCTCGGGGGACACTATGTTTTAATCTTGTCCTTGTTGTATGTTTGTTTTATGTGTTTTAAGTACTGTAAGCAGCGTAGCCCGCTAGGGGTCAAGGCGGGACTATAGAGGCAGTACTGATCACGTAACGCTTGCCTGTGCCCAAAGTGTGCCAAGCCGTACTAGAGATGTTGTGTGGTGCGGGATTCATTGTGTGGTAACGTGGGTTAGCACATGCTTGCAAGGGTTGGTTTGCTACAGGAAGAGAGCGGGGATGAACCCTTTGTGAACCCAGACCCAACCTGATGGGTCGCTGCATGAATTGTACTGAAAAAAATTATCTTTGTAATTGTAGCTGAAGTCTTGTGGTGATCTCTTCTCCCTTTACAGCCTCTGACGCTATTGTACCTTCATTACACTAGTGGCAGCAGTGGCATTCTTTGTTTTCTTTGTGATTTCCCCCTTAAAACCTAGAATTGGCTTTAAAATATCGTAGGCAGAGGATTGTGTTCAATTCCCTAATTATGAGGGCACTGATTGTGTCACGTCTAGAGAGTGTTTTCTCAATCTCCCGCCAAATATTTATACTGGAAACTTTTACTGGTGTGGGTTGTAAGTGGTCTGACTGGTCGGAGCAATTCGATTTGGCGGCTGATGTAAATAGGTGGGATTAGTCTTTGAAGATTAAATTTGTCTTTGTTATTGTCTGGCCGTGCTAGGGATATGTATAGTTGGTTGCCGAGTGAGGCTAAAAGCAATTATGTGTTGTATGGCTACGGCTATGGCAAGGTGTTTTGAACCTATAGTAGTGATTGGAGTAGGGCTAGTTTTACCGATCGTCACCACATGCATAGCGAGATGGCAAGGGAATTTGGTAATGCCTTACAGAGATTAGCCGCTAGGGCTTACCCCATGGCTGATAATCAGACATGTGATATGTTAGCTAGAGACCAGTTTATTACCCATTTTGCCACAGGTGATTTTCGGGTTAGCCTGCGTAGTGCAAAGCCTAATACTCTGGAAGATGCCATTGAACTTACTTCTGAAATGGAGTTGCTGAGGAATTTGGAGCAGACTTCTTTGACACTTCATACTGAAGTGAGGGGGGTGGTGGAGCATAAATTAGAAAGGGATGAACAAATGGAAGTGTTTTTGGGGGTGGTAGACGAGTTAAGGCAGGAGGTAAAATCTCTCCATACGACGATGCAAGAGGGAATGAAAAGGTCAAACCCCATTAAGCCCCCTGGGGAGTTCGGGCAATACTTTGCCTCGCGCTAGTGCCTTAGTACAGAGCCTCCTAAATCTCAGTGCAAGAGGGTCTGGGCACTGGGAGTGTGGTTGTAATAGGCATATCTGGAGTGATTGCCCTTATGTGCAGGGAAACTACAGGGGGCAGGTACCGTAGGCCTACAGCCTGCCCCCAAGTGTATTAGTACGTCTGTGGCCTCTGCACGCAACCATGGTGGTTCTGGGTACATCTCAGTGAAAGTAGGTGCGTTAGACTCACTCTTATTAGTGGATAGTGGGGCAAAGTTATCAGTTATCCCGAAGCAAGCCTGGCTTGATATTACTAAGGGAGGTTCTGATATGGTGTGACATCATGGATATGTTTCCTCAGCCAATGGTGGGGGAATGGGGATCTTAGGAAAATGACAAGTCTGCCAGTTTGAGAAGGATATTCTCTTGGGGTTTGATTTTTTAAGTAAATATGGGGTGATGTTGGACTTTGGTAGGAAGGAGTGTCGGATAAAGGGTAAATTATTACCTCTTATTGTGCCAGCAGACATGGATAAGCCTCGGGTCATCATAGTTGCAGAACACACTGTAATTCCCCCCCGTAGTGAGGCAACCCAGCTAACATTGGTCCTACGGCAACGTCGTGTCCCTGGCCAAAAATAGTCGCGGTAGGACGGCATAAATCCATAAAAATATGTAGCATAGAACTCTTCCTAAAAATGCATTCAGATAAGTTTGTACATATCTACAGTTCTCTGGGGTTGCATTTTGTTACTTTAAGTTTTAGCTCCGTGTAGTTCCATACATAAACTGTTGTGAACCAGTTGTGTTAGGACGTCCACAAGGTGATGTCCTTTACACATGCATTTATAGTCCATACATGACCCTATATGAAATCAGTATAAATATGCAAAAGCAATTGTGCTTACCCTTGATTATTACTGTAATAATTTTTTTTAAATGCCCCAAGTAGTTTTAAGAGGTTGTGAATAAATATAATGTAATGTAGTCAAGCATTGCCCATTGAAATAAATAAATAAATAAGCAAATAAATAAAAACAGATAATCGTAATGAAATACATGTAATTTGTATTTACATATTTGTTTAATGAATATTCACAAAGTGCCCTGTGTGGTTAAGCGATTGCAAAGCCATGGGCTTTTAGTCATAATGCTACCCATTTTCCGTAAATTGCAATACGATTTTATTATTTTGTTTAAGTTTATGCATATACATATATCTCCAGTCACCATTTGAAGTCTGAGTTGGGTGTAGATTGCCAAAACTGTGCTGCCAAGATGTTGTAACAAATATTGCGATAGGATAGATTATTTTGCCATATCATAGATTATCTCGCGATGGGATAGATTATCTCGCAATACAATACATTATCTTAGAGAAAGCCTTAAGACATTTTTATCTTTCCATAACCACGAGGAAAGCACATCGATGTGTTGTAAAGCTTTACGAAATAAAAAAAAAAATCTACTGGGGGGGGATGTACATTTTGTAATATTTTATTGATGTGGTCGAGTTGTACTTGTTTGACACGAAAGAAAAGGAAGAAATAATGCACACATTGTCAACTGAAACGTAGTTTGAATTTGGCTAAAGCATTTTTTTTTCTTAAATTAATGCTTGATCAAGAATATAACTAAAGTGCCAAGGGTGTACACAAAAAACAGTTTGTATAAAATAACACAATGAGATGAAAGGACTTCCTAATTCACAATAACTTAAAAGTACCGAATAAATACACAACTTTTACAGTTTTTTTTTTTTGTTTGTAATCTCCTTTATGGTGCTTTTATAAATATCTAATTCCTTAAGTACCACAGGAAAAAAATAGGCTTCTGATTACTGAATTTTGCAACGATTAATATGAAACGTATAATCGAGAGATTGATAATATGCTGTTTCTAGGTATAATGAACATAATGAACAATTTACATCTATATCTTCAATAAATCTGTTTACAAATGGTTATCAGGGTAAAATTTGTGCAGTATCTTAAATGCACTTTCTTTTATTTTATTTGTAATGAGATATTTGTTAGGTAATACCCAAACTTTAATCCAAATAATATTGCACATAAACATAGGAAATAACACATTGTGTACTAATTTCTTTTTTAAATAATAAACATATAGAACATATAAATCTGCTGATGTGAAAAAAAAGAAAAAAAGAAAAACTTGACATAATATATGTAATTATTGTAGTAACTAAGACATGCAGCAGATAAGACTGCATTTATGTTTGCATGTATGACACCAGTGTGTTTATGTATGATCCAGTAAAAGTTATTACTTTTAGATGTAACCTTTTGAGAGTTTGTTTCAGAAAATAAATGACCTGAAAGAGAAGGTGATATCTTAAGCAAAATGTAGGAGGAGCTCAAGCTTAACACGGTGAAGTCTGTAAATGAGTTTGAACATGTATGTTTTCAGTAACTGCTTTAAAATATTTTGTAATTTTAGATTTGCTAAACATGTCCTCTGAGTACAAGGAAGGAAGTGGAGACAACGAAGGGCAAGGGTTGATGCCTTAGTGGAACATGATAGTACCTCTGAATCTGAGGTGTCAGTGGAGGAGAGCAATCCCTTCACAGAGGAATCAACATGTGACGAATTTCATCCGATGGAGGGCTGTAGTTCTTCTATTGGCACAGCAGTGGAGTCCATTAGTGGTGATGCTGAAGAAGATTACAATTATGTCACAGATTCTACTGAAACTGAGTCTGAGCAGTTAGATGACACTTTTAACTGTTGAAGCACCATCTCTCCACAACGACTTGCCTAGTTGGGCTACTGCTACAAACCAGACCCACAAGGCACTAAATGAGCTTCTTCATGTGCTCAGATGTCACAGACTTCCCAAAGATGCTAGAAGCCTTTTTGATACTACAAAAGGAGTACCAGTTCAAAATAAATGCAATGGACAGTATATTTATTATGGTACTGAACAATACCTTCTTGAGCATTTTTCAAAAGAGACACTGCCAGGGCAAGTTGAACTGTGCTTTAATGTGGACGGC
Organism: Mormyrus hasselquistii; assembly: GCA_026779605.1. Taxonomy (NCBI): domain Eukaryota; kingdom Metazoa; phylum Chordata; class Actinopteri; order Osteoglossiformes; family Mormyridae; genus Mormyrus; species Mormyrus hasselquistii. The sequence goes on from JAODKE010000066.1 coordinate 47,824, forward strand.
GTACCATTGTTTAAGTCCGGTAAGATGTGCTTCTGGCAAATTCAGAACTCTCAGCCTTTTACTGTTGCACTGTTTTATTGGTCCAGCAGGTCTGACTCTTGAGGAGTTCTTACAAGATTTAGTGGAGGAGTTGCAACAACTTATTCAAAATGGCATTTCATTTCAGAATTTGGTTCACACAGTTACAGTGAAGGCCATCATCTGTGATGCACAAGCCAGGGCATTTCTCAAATGTATTAAAAGTCAAAATAGTCTGCATGAATGTGAGTGATGTGTTCCTCTTGTTAGAGCTGGTGTTTTGTGCGTTAAACAGTTCCCCCTTGACTACATGCACCTAGAATGTCTTGGAGCCATCAAAAGGCTGTTGATCTACTTGTAGCGTGGGCCAGATATCTGTCAACTAGGACAGAAAAGAACATCAGTCAGTTGAAGGGAGCTTTACCTGAAGAGTTTTCAAGGCATCCAAGAAGCATGGAAGAATTAAACAGGTGGAAAGCTACTGAGCTTTGTCAGTTCATGCTCTACACAGGACCTTTAATCTTAAAGGATGTTCTTCCTGATGACCAGTACCATCACTTTCTTTGTCTGAGTGTTAGTATGACCATTCTTTTGGATGAAGCGGATGAATCTTATCTAGGATACATACACAACATTCTAGAGCACTTTGTGGATAACTCAGTGGATTTTTATGGGCCCACCTTATCATCGTACAACATTCATTCCATAAAACACTTGTCAGATGATGCTGCAAACTTCCGCTGCTCTTTGAACCATATATCATGTTTTCCATTTGAGAACCACTTACAGATTATCAAAAAATTGGTGAGAAGTGGCAAACAACCACTGGTGCAAGTCACAAAAAGACTTGCTGAAAGACAATGTATTGAAACACATGCCAGACGATCCCAAAGCTCAACCAAGATAACAGCAAAAATGCCTGACAAGTGTGTGCTCATGATGGATAATGCAGTGGGAGTTATTCTCGAGAAAAGAGCTAATGGAACACTAAGGATAGACATGGTCAGGGAAACTGACTGTGACAGTGTCTTTAAAAACCCATGCAACTCAAACCTCACCTGAGACCCTGACTCCAGTCCCCCAGCTCAGGTCCTAGTTCCTAGGGAGGTTCCAGACAACCTGACTGCAGCTCCTACCTCCGTGGAGGAGGAGCTTGAATGGGACCCCTCAGGGACTTACCTTATGACTCTTTCGCCCTCGCCCCGATGAGGGCGATCCCGACAAGTGCCTCGCATGTCTGTGTCCCAAAAGGGGAGGGGACACGGCACAGGACTGTGGTCCCTCTCACCCTGCCCCTTGGCTCGCCCTTGGTGGCTGTGGCTCGGGGGCGTGCCTGCGATTCCTTCAGCTCCGCCTGCGGGTCCACCTCTGCTGCCTCGCCACCCATCCTCAGTCCTGCCTCAGATTCTGCGTCAGTCGCCTGCAGGTCCCCCTGTGCTGGTGCATCGGCGGACAGCACATTCACCTGCTGTAACGGTTTCCCCCTTCTCTTTCTGTTTGCTGTTGGCCCGTCTGACTCCTTTCTTGTCTCCTCCATCTGTCCCTCGTCCTGTCTCCTTGCTCCTGTCATGGCCCCTCCGGCTCCCTCCTCCCTGTCGCCTGCAGCCCCTCCGGCCGCCACCTTTCTCCTGCCTGTGCTCCCTCGGGCTCCCCTTTGTCTCCCGTCCATTCCTGTCTGGTCTCCCTTGTCTGCTCCTCCTCCCTTCATCCTTCCTATTTTGGCTCCTCCTCCTCCTGTAGGTCCTTCATTCACTCCTGATCCTTTTGTTCCTCCTTTCTCCCCTTCTCCTGTGTCTCCTTTCCTAGTCTGTCTATCGGCGTTTCCCATTCTTTGTTGGGTCCTGTCCTACTTCTTATCGCTGTGCCTGTTCTGTGTCTCTGTCCTGTTTCCTGTTCCCTATTGATGGTTTTGGTTTTGTCTTCCAGGTCCTGCTCCCTCGTCTCATCCGTCGCCTCCTCTGAGGCGCACCCGGTGTGCGGGCCTTTGGGGGGGGGTTCTGTCATGTCCAGCTCGTACGATCCTCGTGTTTGCCAACCCCCCTTGTTACCTCTTGTGAACTGATTGGACTCACCTGTTGCTTGTTGAATTCAGCTTGTCTTGTGTATTTAGTCCACGTCCCAGTGAGTATAGGCAGATCGGTCATTGACGTTTGTGGATGTTAAGTGCTCGTTTTGTTCTGAGAGTATCCTATCCCATCAATAAACCTTGTTTGTCCGTACCATCAACTCTGCTCACCTGCTTCATCGCTGCATGCATCATAACAGTATGAGAAATTAATGTGAATTAAGTAAAAAAAAAAAAAAAAGTGTAAAAGTTAATGTTACTTTTCAAATACTGTTCAGTATTAGAAACCCAGCATAACATTGTTGGATTAACTTTGTTTTTTGTAAAAAGGAAAAGCAGAACCTGATCAAAATAAAATAAACAAGCTGTTAAAAGGGCTGTGTCCTACCCATATCCTCCTCTGAAATATAACCATCCAAACCCCAGTCAGGTAATGGCTCAGTTTAAAAATATTCTTACCTGATTAAGCAAATTGTTTTTATTCAGGAGAGTTAATATCAAGAATTACCAATTCATTTTAATTACTGTAGAAGGTCAACACAAACCATATGGAGGCTCTGCACGTTCTTAAAACAGTAAAAACAACGAGGTACAGTAAACTGTAGATATGGGTTAAACATTTAAATATATAAATTTGTTAATATTCTAATTTGTCATATGTCCTTGTTTGTAATAAAGGTAAAATTTTGTGCCCAACACTTTTAGATGCAACATGCCCAACCCCTGACTTGTTCAACACTATGTTAAGTTGTAAGTTTTTGACTGCTTTGTGTAATATTGAAAAAAGAAATCATGCTTTAAAAAAATCGCTGTTTACTTTTAATAGTTATTGAACCTTAATCTATGTTTCTCTGTATGTTCTCAATGGATGTTCAAATCACACCTGCACGTAGAAACCTATCAACAATCACGCCTTCACCAGTAGCAAGTACGTGATATCTAAAGTCATTTCCAAATAGCAAACCACTATAACGGTCAAATAGCATCAGTTCTTGAATGTTTTAATCAACAGCTGGGTTGTTACACTTCCAGGAGGAAAGAACAGGTATGCCACCAAAAATTACTGTGAATGTATCACAGTTTTCAATGGATTTTTATATCATCATTACTGGGTTATGGAATTAATGTCCCCTTCCATAGTACAAGTCATTTTACCACTTCATTCAGAAGGTTTAGATGTTAGATATTGTTTGTGAGCTTTAATTTTGGATAATAGGGTCCTCCCTCCATTATATTGATTCATAGGACAAATGCATTGTTAGAACATTTAATAGTAAAACTGGACAATGAAATGCTCCAAAACTAACACATCATATTTAATATTACCATGAAGGACAATTTAATCAAACCTCACTGGATTTTCAAAGACAGAGGCAAAGGCCCACATCTCAGGAAATGACTACCCCCAGACGTATATGTTATGACCGTCAATCCAGCAAGTGGGGAAGCAGGCGAAACAGAACCAGGAAGTGCAGGCAAGCAGGGTTTATTGGGTACAGACAGGCTGACAGCAACAAACATCAATGACAGAACTAACGGGACTGAACTCGGACGCGGACTAAATACACAAGACAAGCTGGCAGTAACAAGGAACAGGTGAAAGCGATCAGGTAGGAACACGAGGTAACGGAAACACAGAACCGGGCAGAAACCAAGACAAGACCTGACAGACAACAGGAAACGCAGACAGACAGATCAGGAAGGGAGACAGAGGGGGAACAGAGAACAGAGGAACAACAGGGCGAGGAGTGAACGGAGGAGAAACAGAGGGATGAGGAGCTGAGACAGGCGGGACGAATGGAGGAGGAGCAGACAGAGGAGACCAGACAGGACGAGACGGGGGACGAAAGGGAGCCCCAGGGAGCCCAGGCAGGTGATGGGCGGCCGCAGGGGAGAGGGAGGCAGGAGTCTCAGGGGACGACACAGGGGCCGAGGGGACGGGACAAGGGAGAGCCGAGTGGACAAGGAGGGAACACTCAGCTGGAGTAGGGGGGCCCGGAGGCGACCGACATAGAGCCGGAGGCGATGCCGAAGACCAGCACCGAGGGGGGACCCGGAGGCGACCGCTGACCCCGAGCCGGAGGAGCTGCAGGCGACCCCGGAGCCCCAGCCAAGGCGGACGAGGGTGAGCAAGAGGGCAGGGTGGGCGGGAACCGGGCCCGACGCCTAGGGCCCCATTCCTTACAGGACACTGACAGGCGGGGTCCCACAGGGCGTTGGTCCCGGAAAGGCAATGGAGCGGGAGTCCAGAGGGAGTTCCCCAATAGGTTCCATTCCAGCTCGTCCTTCTCACTGGAATAAGGAGCCAGGTCCCAATTGTCAGGGACCTCCTCGAGGACTGGGTTCTGGGCTGGGGGAACTGGAGTCACTGTCTCCGGTGAGGCAACGGGCGTGGCCGCAGCAGCAGGCGGCACAGGCGTGCAGGGCTGGACAGACAAGCAGGGCAGGACTGGAGAGCCAGGCTGGACGGGAGAGCCGGGCTCGGCCGTGCGGCCAGCAGGGGGCGCCTCGGCGGGTGTGGCAGCGTCCTCGGGCATGCAGTCAGCAGGGGGCGCCTCAGCGTGCACCTTGGGCAGAGCCACAGCTGACACCATCAGTTCCTGGCCAGCAGAGGCCACCCACCTGTAGTGGCTGACAGATAAAAGTCAGATTTTGCTTTCTTAATAAAAGAAGAGCATTTATTTCTTAACTGCCTAAAAACAAGCCAATCAGACGAAGA
>JAODKE010000066.1:77780-101833 GCA_026779605.1 Mormyrus hasselquistii
TTGCATGGCAGAGTTCCAAGACAAAAACCACTACTGAGCAAAAGGAACATCTCAGTTTTGCCAGAAAAGATCTTGATCCCCAAGACTTTTGGGAAAATATTCTGTGGACTGACGAGACAAAGTTGAACTTTTTGGAAAATGTGTGTTCCATTACATTTGGCGTAAAACTAACACGGCATTTCAGAAAAGGAACGTCATACAAACAGTAAAATATGGTGGTGGTAGTGTGGTCTGGGACTGTTTTGCTGCATGAGGACCTGGAAGACTTGCTGTGGTAAATGGAACCATGAATTCTGCTGTCTACCAAATCATCCTGCAGGAGAATGTCCGGCCATCTGTTCGTGCCCTCAAACTGAAGTGCAAATGGGTTTTGCAGCAAGACAATGATCCAAAACACACCAGCAAGTCCACCTCTGAATGGAAGAAAAACAAAATGAAGATTTTGTAGTGGCCTAGTCAAAGTCCTGACCTGAATCCGATTTGAGATGCTGTGGCGCGACCTTAAAAAGGCAGTCCATGCTTGGAAACCCTCCAATGTGGCTGAATTACAAAAATTCTAAAGATGAGTGGGCCAAAATTCCTCCACAGTGCTGTAAAAGACCCATTGCCAGTTATCGCAAACACTTGATTGCAGTTGTTGCTGCTAAGGGTGGCCCAACCAGTCATTAACCTCTGTTAACCATGGTTAACCTGCAAGGAAACGCATTCAGTCATCAAAACATGCTTCACAGTCAAGGATATTGCTGCTAGTAAGACTGCACCTAAATCATCCATTTATTGGATCATCAAGAACTTCAAGGAAAGAGGTTCAATTGCTGTGAAGAAGGCCTCAAGGCTCCGACGAAAATCCAGCAAACTCCAGGATCATCTCCCAAAGTTGATTCAGCTGCGGGTTCAATGTCATTCCATGTCAAATCATAACACTTTCAGACCTCATCGTCATGGATCTTAACGAAACTTGGCATGCTGGTTTGGGCACTTGAAACTGAAATTGGGCGAGTCTGGGATCAATGTTGAAGGAGATTTAAGCAAACTACTTTTTTTTTTATATATTAATTTTTTTTTTTTATTTTAATGTTTCTGCAAGTGTTCTAAACTGCATTTTGCAATCTATACATTAAGTTTGTAATTTGACATCAATCTGACATATTTACAATATACATTAAAGATGTAAAAGCAAAAAACAATGTTTGCTTTTGTTCCTACATTAAATACAAACCCTTAGTACTGTATGACTCGAGGTAGGAGTGCTGTATCTGGGTCTCTTGAGGGATCTCCTGAGGGATACTACCGATACCCTGCAACTGTAATAGCAATTAAATTGAACGTAACATATTCTAAAATTGATTTCTCAACTTGTATAAAGGCACAGGACATGCTAAACCTGCCAAAACCTGAAAGTAATACAGTGATCACCATCCAAAAAGTGAGAAATACCTTTTTTTTAAAAAAAGTCATGTTGCCCTACTCTCCAACTATGTTTTTTATGTCCAACCGAGCTGGTGCTTTTCACCAAAGTGGATGAGGCATGTCAACTAGTAGGAAGGAGCATCATGGACATGTAACAGTTGCTCTATTTAATGGAAGGTGAGCTCTGTTTTGTGACATGATTGTAACAGATTTTTTTTTTTCTTGGCTATTGTGGAATGAATGTTGTACTTCCTCTAGTGTAAAGTAACAGTTGCTCTTCTGGCAATATGTGTGACCCCGAGTGGTTTCAGAAGACCTTCAGTGAAGAACTGCTCCTATGAGCTGGAGCAGAAGTGTAATGCTAAGCTATGCAGAGAACTGTTCTGATTAAAATGTGCTGGCCAAATGAGAAACAGAAGCTGGTAAGGTGACGTCATGCAATATAATCTTTCTAGACAAATATAGAATTATTAACAAGCATGAGAGAGAATGAAGATGTTTGCAGCAAAATGACCTTGGGTGTAAGGCAGACACAAAGCCATTGTTGTGCAAATTATTGTAGCTATTACAGAATGTGGTGCTCAGCAAAGGTTCTACTTATAAAATATAACAGACTCTGACTATCAATCATTCTCAATCATGCTCTATCCGAGGTAAAGTATCCAACAAGTGTCACCCCAGGAGGTCTAGATTCCCTCTGGCCCAACCATAGTCTTAATTCAGGTCAAATCATTATGATATGACTTGGATATTCGAGGAACCAGGATTTTGTGCATCAACTACCCACTGTTACCGAGAAATCAGAACAAATGAGAAATGCCTATATAGAGCATCTGAAAGTAAATCTTTATTTGATTAACAGTTGAACATTATTTAAGATGATCATGATTATTGAAGGTTAATCATATTTATGATTTCTTGACTGACCCTCAGGTCAGCAGTCAGTTCTGCTGCCAGTTCTGCTGCAGCCATGGATGGAGCTGCATCTGCTCCAACGTCAGCCTATCCGTTGCCTTCCACCTCGGGCACCGGCAAATTAGACTACAGCAGTTGGAGCTGTTGGAGAACAGATTGGCAGAGTCACATAGTTAGAAAAACAACACTCCCTGCCAGGAGACTCAAGTCACGGGACAAAAGGTGTTGCACACCAGGAGAGGCCCATGAGGGGACTATCAGGCAGCCTGAGATGGTTCCCCTCCTGTCACGGAAGGGCATGTAACCAAACACTAGTTCATGTAGTGCAAGACCTATAGACCAGACTGTGGCGGGGCCAGCTAGGTACTCCGTTAACAGTAAAAACTTTTAATCCCCCCCGTGGCAGATTTTAAAGAGATTTAATACAATAAAACTAAAACCCCTAAATTAAAACCATATATATAAAACCCTAAAACCAGCTATTAAGACCCCTGTTCCCCCCTCCCCGCTCATGCCCCGGATTTTCCCCAGCATAGAGTCCTCCAAGTAGGCCTGGTCATTAGGTGACACCTCCAGGCCCAAAAAGGTGATGTCCTCCTGAGGAAGGGCTGGGGACAACATTGACAGACTCCAGCTTATGTCTTCTGTTTTTTGGGAGTGGGGGGGTGATACAACCTGTACAGGGGCCTCAGCTGGGGGCTCTGCCTCCTTGGGAGTACCTGTTGGCTCCTCTACCTCCTTCCTTGTCTTTTTGGTTTTGTCCTTGGGGTCACCCTTCCTTTTTGGTGACCCTGGCCAGGGCCGGCGGGGACTGCCCAGCCTGAGCCCGGGGCCCCTCAGCCCCTGGCGGGGTCTTCACTGGGGACCTGGCCACTTCTTCCTGGGTTCCAGCTGGCACCCCCTGCGGCCCTGCAGACCTAGGGGGCAGTTCCCGGGCTGGTGCCTCTCTCGCCAGCCTGCTGCCCGCCAAGCACTGGGGGCAGACACGGGCCAGGTGCTCCTCACTGCTGCAGTGGTGGCAGCGTTGGGGGCCCTTGCAGTCCTTGGCCATGTGCGATGAATATTCTGTCGCAAAGCATTTTCACCCTTTCTGTCAAGCAGCCACTCATGATTGATGGTGCGCCCATTGTTTTGAACGGCGTATTCATCCCGCAACCTTCTCTCCAGCTGCAGAATGGAGAACTTCTTCTCCATCCTGCGCTGTTTGCTGTACTGCATGGAGAAGGTTCGGATCCTGTCCTTCACACTCTCCCACCATTCGGCCACGGAGGGGAAGGTAGGCTTATCCTTCTGCCACTCGGAGAAGTGATCTAAAAAAAGGTGTCTAAAATCGCTCTCCTCCAGGATCTGCAGGTTCATCTTCCAATAGCCGCCCCCATATGCAGGGGCGTCTATGGAGACAGTGGCCTCCACTGCCAAGTGGTCAGTGGGCCACTGTGGGGAGAGGGACACCTTTTTAAAAGCTACAGGGGGTGAAGCTAAAATGTAGTCAATGCAACTGCTGGCCCCGCGACTATTGTGCCAGGTGAAGCCCGACATGCTGGGGTTGCATGTTTTAAAACCATCAAGTTTAAAGAAACTAATAAAATGGCGAAAATGCCCTGAGCTGACATCCTGTCTACCCTCCAACGAGATGCTAAAGTCCCCTCCTAAAATCAAGTGTTGATCTGTGACACAGAACGGGGAGAACTCGTCAAAGAGAGTTATACGGGACGAGGCCTCCACCGGAGCATAGACGCAGATGGCCTGGAGGTGCTGTCCCCTCCATGTGGCGTCCACACCCAAAAGCCTGCCTTGAAGGACGGTGAACGAACTTACTACTTCAAAGGCGCGGTCGCCAAAAAGGATCCCGACACCTGAGGAGTGGACACCACCTACGCTCCAGTAGGATATACCCCTCTTCCATTGTGGTCAAAGAGAGCCTCGTCCCGCTGATCCTGGAGGTGGACTTCCTGCAGAAAACAAATGCTGAAGGGAGAGGATGCCAGCTGATTAAAAACCGACGTACGTTTTAAGAACGTTCCTTAAACCCCTGACATTTAAGGTGACAATGTTAAAATTGACCATGAAGCGTTAAAATGATAAAATACAATTAAAAACGACAAACTAAAATAGTAAAAGCCAGCCATTAAAAACAAAACCATCCTACTGCCCCCTCCTCAGTCAACCTCAAAAGGTCCCCCAGCTCCAGCCCCCCCAGGTACTCCTGTTCATTAGCTGTGTCCTGCTGTCCACTGTACTCCTGGGGGGGCACAGGGGACCATCCCTCCAGGTCCCAAACCAGGCGGGGGGCCTCCACCATCGGGGAGGGGGGGCACTCTCGGCCTTGATCCCCGGCTGCCACTGCTGGGAAGGTGGCAGCCGGAGGGCTGGATGCGTCGGGTTGTGCCTCCCTTCTGCTCTTTTTCCTCCTTCGGGGGGATGCACCGCTCTTCCTCCTGCTGCTGATGCCTGGAGACCCCTCCTGCAAAACTGTCGCTGTCGACGGGGCCTCCTCCACCGCGACCAGGGCTTCTCCACCTTCCCCCATCACCGGTTCCCCCACCACTCTCCGTGCCAACCGCTCTGCTGCCCGACAGAGCGTCGGCATATGTTGTCTTCTTGTGAGGGCAGGAACGAGCCAGATGGTCCTCGCCGTTACAATGAATACAGCGACGGGGGCCCTTGCAGTCCCTGGCCATATGCCCCGACTCCAGGCAGTTGCGGCAGCGCAGGTTGGCGCATCCCTCCAGAGTATGCCCAAAACTATGGCACTGTTGGCAGAAGGGAGGCTGTCCAGAATAAAACAAGTAAGCCTTGTTGCCCTGTAGATTAAAATAGGCTGGGGGGTGGCTAAAGCCACCCGCCCCATTAGTGTCTGGGTGCAGGCGGGCCTGGAACTGGCGCCGACCATTCCAAATCCCCAGCTCATCCCAGATGTCCCTGTGGCCAGGGAGAAGGTCCACATATCTCTTCAGGAACTGGCATACGACTTCAGCAGTGACATACGGGTTAAAACAGTGCACAGTTATTACTCGCTTGTCGGGCCACCACAGCGGCTCGATGTTGTACCGTCCGAGGAGAGGGTGCTGGGCCCTCTCCTTGCTCCGCTCCAGGACCTTGGTGTAGCTTTCGTCGGTGGACAAGGTGATCTCAAAAAAGCGGAAGGGCCCATTCCGCTGCACGCAAAGTATCTCGTCCATGCGCCGGCCCAGCGCTCCGAAGGTCCACATACTTTAAAAACTGAGCGACGGGCTCGGTGGTCACATGCAGGTTAAAACAATGTACCATTATTACTCGCTTGTCGGGCCACCACAGCGGCTCGATATTGTACCGTCTGAGGATAGGGTGCTGGAGGCTCTGCTCCAGGACCTTCCTGTAGTTGTCATTGGTGGACAGGGTGACCTCGAAGAACTGGAAAGGTCCATTCTTTTGTACACACAGAATGTCCTCTATGCGGAGACCCAGCTCCCCGAAGGCCACCTCCCGGATGAAGGCCAGGCGGTCGGGGAAGGTACCCACCTCCCCTTCGGCCCTCCAGCAGAACTGTATTACGTGGTATTACGCAGACCACTGCCTGCTAGCAGCCACACCCCGCTGAAGGGCTTTCTCGCCACCTTTCTCTACCCCCGCTCGGAGTAGAATGCCCAGGGGTGTCGCATCCACCGGCCTCGGGGCCCCGACTCCTCCCTATCCTCCTGGCATTTGAAAATCAGCAATCATTCAAACAAACATGAGGGAAAAATCAAAAGGATAAAGATGACGACTTACCTTACCTTAGCACAGCTGCCCGCAGCACAAGCAGAGCGTGTCACAAAAAAAAAAAAAAGAAAAACAGCGGGAAACGGGGGTCGCGCAGAGACAGGGCCCCTCCCTCAACACGTGCGGCTAATATTAGCTGGCCATCTAGAGGCACTCAGCCTATTCATCAATTAATCAATCATGCACTCAGTCAATCAACTCTGCCTTTCAACAACAGAGGACTGTAGAGCACCGTTCCCAGAAGCACTGCAATACCGATGCGTGGAGCAGATGGGGCAAGCCCCACTTCTGGCTCCCTATTCCAAAAATCTGTTTAATATTAAACTGATAAGAACAGATTTTTTAATTCATCTTTATTCAACTTTTCTGCATAACATTTTAAGCGCAAGACACTAAACAGAAAATACCCACCATTTATCACACACCAACCCAAACCTACCAACATCAATTCTAAAACCACTAACACATCTTGATAATTAATAAAGAATCTTGACATAACAAGCCCCACTTTTACCCTATTAAAACACAATCCAACAATACTTAGCAAATACTTAAACACATATTATAAAATAATCATATAATGCCCTTTACATAACTTCTAAGAATATAAACATCAACACATTAGACATTAAACAGTATTAAATACATAAATTCAGCAGAAAACCTAAAATCATTAAAATGGTAAAATATCATCGTCATCAATATCCCCGTTGAAACTACTGTCCCCCCCGGACTCTGCTGTGCCTATAAGAGTTTTGGCACTGCTGCACCGCATAAAACTGTCTTTCCCTGGGGGGAGACTAATACACTCAAGTCCATTTGCTCTACGGGCAAGATTGCTTCTCGGCCTAAAGCAGTGTCCTCCATCCTCTGGGCTTCCTTCCTTCCTCCTGCTATGGACAAACCTGGAGGGAGAGGTTGCGCGCTTTTCAGCCACGGCCAAAGGACCCCTACCTGGGGACTCCACCAAAGCGCTGGAGGCCGTGGACTCCCCATCGGCACCGGCGAAGGGCTGATCCTGGCTGTTATCAGCTCCCCTCCCAGCTCCCCCGTGCATCTCAGCGCAGCCCGGCAGTGCCTACTGGGCCCCGTCCACAGCCGAAAACCTGGTAACGCCATTGACCCAGGATGGTTTGTGCTAAGGGCAGCTCCGAGCCAGATGGTCCTCACCTCTGCACAGGTTACACCAGAGGGGGCCTTTACAGTCCTTCGCCAGGTGACCGACATCCAGGCATCTCCTAGCACTTCATGTTGGAACAGGAGTCTGCAGTGTGGCCCAGGCCGTGGCACAAGCGGCCGGAGGAGGGTTGCCCAGAGTAAAAAAGGTAGCCCTTGCAACGATCATAAAATATGCAGGTGGGTGACTAAACCCATCAGGGGAGCTAGAGTTGGGGGTCCAGGCACACATGGAACTGCCTGTACCCAGTCCAGACACCCAGCTGATCCCTCATGTCCCTATGCCCAGGGACCACGTCGACGAACCTGCCCAGGAAGACAGCCACCGCTTCAGCCAGAACAAAGGGGTCCAAGACGTGGACAGTGATAAGTCTCCGATCCAGCTTCCACAGTGGCTCCACGTCATAGTGCATCCGGCGAAGCTCCTCATTCAAGCGGCTGCATGCAGCTAACATCTTATAGTCCTCCTCCTTTGAACAAGTAACTTTAAAAAAACAGAAGCAGAAGACTTGTTACGCTGCACGCAGATGATTTCCGCCATAGTCAAATCCAGGAGGCCGAAGAGAACCTCCCGGATGAAAACCAGCGTCTCCGGGAAACTCTCCAGCTCCTCCTGGAGAGTCCATTTGAACGCAGCAGTATGCCAGATGACTACGACGGTCCTGTCTGGGTTCCCGGACATCTTGGCGATGGTAGGCGAGAAGTCCTCAAGAGCTGGGCAGTGAGTCGACGCGTCTTAGCCAGGTGTCTAAACTAATGAAGGAACTAGAAACAAAAACCCCCAGCTCACCCTGCGGGAACGCCGGTCAAGCCACCTAAACCTGTACGTTAGGCTTGCAAGGGCTACCAAAAAAAAACAACCACGCTTAAAGGACACAACATCTAGCTCCATGGCAGCAGCGGTCAAGCCACCTGCTGGATATGCATTAGGTTCACTGTTGCCGCCTCAAAAAAACTAGTAGCAAAAACAGGCGTTGCCGGGCCAGTCCACGCGTGATCCCAGATGATCACAGCTGCCCCACTGGGTAGCTACACGCCAGCGATAAGCCCGGCACACACAATCTTCTTTTGACATCCGCAGTGCAGCTCTGCTTGGACAGAGCCTCCAAAAATATCGTGAACTCATCGCTATCCCTCTCCACGGAAATCTTTAGTAAAAGGTGAAAGATTTGTACGGGATGAAGAGAGACTCGAGTTGATGTGGAGCCGCCGCTTACCGGGTCGCCGTTAGCCGGGCCTCCGTGACGCCCCCGCTCGGGGTAGAATGCCCAGGGGTGTCGCAGCCACTGGCCTCCCTATCATCCTCGGACCAGATTTTTTTTTTTTTTATAAACAGTTTTACTCAACCATTTAATCGCAAATCAATGCCAACACAGTACAATAAGACTTTTAAATTTAACATTAAATAAATAGAACTACCTGCAGAACTGCTACTCATAAAATGGGCAAAAGAGCTATAAGACCAGCAAATACAATTATACACCATTAAAATCTAATTACAATTATATGGCCAATAAAACAAAATGTCACCTTATATACATGCTATTAAAAAGTTAAGATCTTTAAAACGGAGCACATCTACAGACCCTCTGCAAAAGGGTCGGGCTAAAACAGTGTCATACACCTTCCTAAAACACATAAAATCAGTAACCTTGGGAATAAAATTAATTAATCACACAAACAGTAGATATCGACCGATATATTGATTTCCCGATATTTTCCCCGATATTTTAAGCATTTTACCATAATCGGTTATCGATTTTGTGATATCGGGTTCCCCGATAAACGCCATCTTGTGGACGTTTTGAGAATTACGTGCATGATAGCCATTGCAGCATGGCGTCTGAGGGGAAACTACAACTGCGTGCACAGGTAAAGTATACATACTTGTTTTGCTATATTTAGTAAACTTTATTTAACATAACAGCTATTAATGCACAAATTAGATGTTACACAAATGACTGATATGTAGTTATATGCAGCTTGGCTCTAAGAAATAAAGTCGAACTCAGTCACGCAAGATAATCTGTCAAATCCTGTCACAATAGATGTAACTTTGCCTGAATTAAATAATATACAGCCATGAATAAGCACATGTTGTAAATAAAAGCGCTGAATTTAATTCTCTCTCTGTCTACATACTCATTATTAGTCTCCTGAAGTCGGAGCCATTTATGAAAACAAACGAAGCAGGCTTACGGGGCAGAACGCTGAAAGACTCTGTTTTCTACACTACAACCTAGTTCTGCTCAACTGGGAGTATTAAGCTGCATTAAAACAGCAATGTTTTTTTTTTTTTTTTTCAGGTGGCTAAGAATGTTCATTGTGTCAAAAACAGAAGTATAATAGTAAAAAAATATCGGTTATGAATATCGGTTATCGGGCACGTAAACAAGCAAATAATTGGTATCGGTATCGGTAATAAAAAATCAATATTGGTCGATCACTAATAAACAGCACAACAGATGACATGAAATGCTAATAAATAATGTCAATATTGATAAATAAGTGCTAACAGTGATCAACCAAAACAGTGCTCAGTAAAATTTGTACATCCCATTAAATAAAATGCATACCAAATAAAACGCGCCCAGAAAAACAAAGCACACTTACCTAAAACCCAAAGTGTCCTCTGTGTGTCACGGTAAATCAGGGAAAGAGACAGAGATCCAGGAGTGTGGGGAGAAAGGAAGTTTAATCGGAAGCAGCCAAAAAGCACACAGGTTACAGGTGGGGTGATCCCCGTGGGATAGATGGCTTCTTTCCCTCCTGCACTCAATCGGCGATCGATGGACCGGAGCGGAGGCCTCGACTGGGGAGAGTAACAGTCCAGCTGCTGAGTGACGCGCAGTAATCGTAGTCGTGATCCGTAAACAGAGGTCGATGCACAAGGCGGGGCGAACAGGAGAGTCCGGACTTGGAGGTGCAGGGGGGTCAGGTACGGGATCTGGACTAGGGAAGGAAGGTAAGAAGGTAAGGAATGGACACTAGGCTGACAGGCAGGGTACGGGCAATCAGGTAGACAGAGGACAAGAAAGTTGCTTGGTAAGGCTATGATTAACACAGAGGTATTTCTGACTCACTATCAAACACAATGTAAACTTCCCTGTAGTAGTTAATGGATTATTAGACACAAAAAAACCCAGAGGCACACATAACAAACACAGTGCAATGCTAGTACCAACTAGCTAACCAGCTAAAAATTCGCAATTAACTTCTAAATTGTCGAAACTCAGCTACATCGATAAGTACATAAATTACCATAAAACATACATGTTTTAGTTTAATAAAGTTTTAAACCGAAATTATCAAAATAAATCTGGCTCACGCGTCGGACATTTCTCTTAGTCAAAGGGCGCAAACTCTGGCTGTTTCATGGCAAAGTAACCTAGACAACCACCTGCCACTCCCACCACATAACATCGTTGACCCCAGTCTGTCAGTCTCGCATGTTTATGTCTGACTGATGCACGCCACCATAGTAAGATTTAGCAGTACTAAAGTTAAAAAAAGCTCTTACGATCTCATTTTACAGTATCCTATGCACAGTAATTTATGTGTAGTGGCAGTACATTTTAAAGAACAGGATTGCATAATTTTCACATAGATATCTCACCTCTCACCGAAGTTTTTGTGAGTTTCCTGCAAATGGACCACAGCTCCCTCACACCCCCGAATAATGTGCAGCATCCCGGAATTCTGTCCACACAGAAATAAAAGCAAGGAGGGAGATGTACTGTAACAAACTTAATTTCACAGAACAAAATTTCTATATTGCCTACTGTGTATATATTTGTTCATTAATTTTCTCTAGTTGGCACATTAAATTATGAAGGCCAATATTATGTATTGTTTTGACAATACATAAGTAGATTATTATTTTACTATTTATGCAAATTCCTTAATTATATTCCATTGCTACTTTACAAAAGTCTTCAAGGAGTTTGGTCTTTTCATGACAGCCTTGGCAACTAACCAAGTGTCTAACTAGTGTAGACCTGAATAATACATGAAATGACACTTGTTAAACTCACCCCAACATGCCTTTTACAGCCATTTAAACCATCATGAGCAATGCTGAAATCACTGCTGCAAACAGTACAGCGAGCAACATTGTCGTTATTTTTCATCCTTATTACACAAGGATACTCTTTTGTTTAGTCTGAGGTGAAATGCGTTTTATATTTTTGGGGGCACTCTCCCTCTGCCATGATGCTCCAATGTGATTGTAAATACAGTTTCATGTTACCCAGTCGCCCAGAGAAGGATGGGGTCCCCTTTTGAGTCTAGGTTTCTTCCTGCCAGAGTTTTTCCTTGCCACTGTCACCACAGGCTTGCTTGGTGGGGCTCTGGCCGGGTGAATGTAAAGTGCTTTGAGACCATGACTGTTAAAAGCACTATATAAATAAAATTGAATTGAATTGAATCCACTGAGCCGATAACTTTGGTCCTCGAAGTTAAATAAAAGCCCTCCCACACTGAAATATGATTGGGTTATTTTACTAAGTAAGTCAATCAGGATGCTGTCTGTCTCGCACGGGCTACATGAACAGGCACACACGGAGGGATCTTTTGAAAGCTCCCTCTGCTTTACTTTTAAAAATATCATTTAGTTTATTTTAGTGTAAAGCCAGGTCCATTTTATTTTCATCAGATAGGTTCTCGGGTAAAATCTGAGTGAGAGCAGAGATCTTATTTATCAACTCCATCTCCTCCTTTTCCCTTTGTTTCGCCATTGAAGAGCTGTAACCTCTTAGAAATTTGGCAGCTTCATATTTAAATAGTTCTCAGTTTTGACAGTAGTAATTAAGTGACGCCTTATTCCAATAGTGTTTAAGTAGTGAATGCATTTTTTTAAATAACATTTAAGCTTCCAGTAACAGCTCCTGTATGCTCGGACAATATTCGGCCTAAGGGAAATTTGTAGAGAAATGGCTTTTTTGAGTCGGTAGTGTATCAACTATTATAATATTTATATCTACATGATCAGGGATTAACCAGAAGTCAATTTGAAATCTGGATGAGCTCAAACTGTTGTTCCAGGTATATAACTTAAGTTGGGATTTTTGACTATCCAAATATCTATTAAATTAAAATTTTCCATAAATGCATTTATCCAAACAGATGGATGATGGATTTGTGCTGGGTGGCCATCTATCTAAGAAAGGATCAGCAACTGTATTAAAATCACCTCCCACTATTAACAAGAGGTTAGGATATTTGGATAACCATAACAAAAACCACGTTTCTATAACCTCTAATAAATTGTCATTTTCCCCTTTAGAGTTGTACCCATGAATATTAACAAGAAGAGAGAATGTACCCTCAACATCAACAATCAATAACAAATAATGACCGTTAGAGTCTGAATCAAAATGCATAACATTTCCATTGAACTTGTTTTTTTTAAAGTAGTAACTCCTGCAGATCTTTCTGAACCATGTGAGAACCATAAGTCATTGCTCCACTGCGTTTTCCAAAAAGTAATGTCTTGTTTAACAGAATGTGATTCTTGGGGGGGGAAAAAAATAAAATCAGTTTTCAACTGGTTTGCAAATAATAATCACGGGCTGACCTGGTGGAGAACCAAATAATGACGGATCTTGGCTTTCTCTGGTTATCTTGGTAGCGGCCCAAACGATGGGTTACATCAACACAGCCTTTGAAGCACGTACTTGTTTCCCCGGTAACAGCACAGCAGATGTCGAGTACTTTAGTGGTAATATCTTCTTGCTTCTGCTCCGGGACACCATGAAGCCTTAGGTTCCATCTGCGGTGATATCTCTCAAGGTCGTTAACTTTCAGCTCCACTTAGGAAAGTCTTCTGTCATTCCTCTGACGCAGCCTTGACTGTTTTGGTTATTTTTTAAAGATTCAACTTCTGAGTACAATAAAGTCAATGGATGTCTTTAAGACCTCGATGTTGTCAGTATTTTTACTGATTAGAGCCTCCAAACTATCAGAGCGTTCATTAATTAATGCCGCAATGCTGTTTTGCAAATCATCAAGGGTTATATCACTTTTGTGCTTTTTATCAGCAGGTCTGTCTGGAGTATCTGGGTTGGAGATTTGCAACGGCAACAGCGCTACGACTGTAGTCATGATCCTTAGCACTGGCACTGGGAGCAGATTTTGTGCTGCCTGTATCATTATTTCCTTTCATCTCTTTCAATGTGCCTTTTGTTGGGAGTGTTAGTATAAAGCCAACTTTTTTTCCTTCCTCTTATGTCCTTGACTAGTCCAGGACATGGTGGAAGTAGCAATAACTTGACCGTTAAACTAACTAGGTTCTCGTTTTGCTAGATAGCTAACCACTCCTCGACATATACAGTAAAAAAGCTATCTTAGTATTTTTAAGCACTGAAGCTACGGTTAGAAGGATAATATAGGAAATCAAAAACTTACATATAGATTAGAAAATGCAGGTGGGAGGGGGGTAAAACTGCTCCAATCCACTTAGCTACGAAATGAAACGTCCGCTACGGCCGCCATCTTGGCTTCCCTCCCTAAGACACCCCATCGGACAGTTGTATTGTCTTGCACTGTTACACTAAAATAATATCAGACAGCACACATACATAGGTACAATGTCTCCGCCATGCTTTACAATCCATTGGAGAAGCATTTCTATGCGCTCGTCACACCTTGGCATATGTAACAATTTAAATATTGTTAATAGGACTAAATTGAACACGATCATTTAAGGATGTTCAGATATTAAAGCAACGTATGTGTGCGGTCTGTGTATTTATGCATTAATACGAGAATTGAAGTAATGCAAAAGTTACTTTCCCTTTTAACTAATTAATTTTATATGCAGTATGGACAGCGCACAATAAATCATTAACCTTGTATGAAACGAGATGGTTTTAGTAAGTATTGCTATTTTCTTCCTGTAGTCCCTGGGTAGGTCCCATCTTATCACTAAAATTCACAAAGTTCATGTTGCAGCAACATTATTTGTAAAGGCACAATCATTCTGGTATTGCATAACTTGCTAACTGCATATCCTGAATCCAGAGGAATATCTTACAAACGGATCTTTTCATGTGCCTACGCTTGCATGCGGAAACCCAATTAAGATGCCGTCACGTGTTTGTAATGACCTGATTACAGAGCTAGACATGTGAAGATAGTGAAGGGGGAGCTCCTTTAATATATAATGGCTTTGTGTAAACAAAAAGGACAAGAAACATTCATATGCACATTTATAGGAAGACTCTGGGGTTGATAAGCAATTTTTTTTTTCAGAATATGTATTTCTTTATTTCTGAACGAAAATTGCAACATTCTGCACTGAATGCTGCTTAAACAGAAGCCTGTAGAGGGCGCTGTGTATGCTAAACCAAAGCCTCCAAGAATGTTTTTAGCATTGCATTTAACTACGAAAATTGTAAGAATTAAAATGTACTTAGTCACACAGTCATTGGCTCTGAAATGAAATTGATCTTTTAAATAAAGTTGTATTCTGCGTTTGATTTCTCTAATATTATTATTCTCAGATATTTCACAGTACATGTTTAAATGTAATGCACTCTGGTATTGTTCCTCTTTCATTAAGACCTACTATACCAACAATGCATTTTCTGCCCAAGTTAAAGAATTCTTTTTTTCTTATTCACAGTTTGTTATGGACTCAAATCATATGTTACGTCTCACGAAGGGCGAAGCGGAGACAGAACGCAGGAAACGGGTAGTCGGGGCGTCGGCAGACTGCAGGCCCAGCACATAACAATACATCAATGACCGGACTGGGGAAAGAAATGGAAACGTGGACTAAATACAATGGACTAATGGCAACAATCGGAAACAGCTGTTAAACACTGGGAATCCATACGGGGTTGATGAGGGGGCGTGGCACACGAGAGGAGCGGACGATCGGGGCATGACAGGACCCCCCCCCCCCCCCAAAGGAGCAGAGTGACAGGGACCGAGGACACGACGGAACCTGGGGAGACAAAAGGAACAACATCAACGAGGCGCAGGGAACAAGACAGACACGCAGAAGAGACACAGAGGAAGGAACTCGGACAACAACCGACAAACCACGGGAAACGCAAACAAGCACAGGGGCAATAACACAGGAGATACAGGGGGATCACCAATAGGAGTGAATAAAGGTGAAACAGGAGGACGAGGAGCAAACACAGGGGGCACAAAGGGACCGAGAGGCACAGAGGGACCAGGGGGCACGGAAGCAAAGGGCAGGGGACAACAGGGAGCCCGAGAGAACCCCGGCGGGCGACGGGCAGTGGATGGAGGGGTCGCAGGCGGGAGGGAGGCCGGAGCCGAAGGGAACCCCACAGGGGCCGAGGGGACAGGACGAGGGGGAGCCGGAGGGGACAAGGAGGGAGCAGGAGGGAACACCGGTGAAGGCAGGCAGGAGGGGGAAGCCAGAGCCGGCAGCGGGGAAGCCGTAGCCGGTGGAGGCGCCGTCCGACGCCCAGCCGGAGCAGGGGAGCCCAGAGGCGGCCGACATGGAGCCGGAGGCGAGTCCAAGGACCGGCACCGAGGAACCGGGGGAGGGCCCGAAGGCGACCGCCGAGCCAGCGCTGTAGGACCCGCAGGCAGCCACCTAGCCACCGCCAGGGGCCGAACGAGCGAGCCAAGGGGCAGGGCGGGCGGGACCCGGGCCCGACACCTATGTCCCCTTCCCTTCCGGGATACCGAGAGGCGGGGTTTCGGCCTGTGTTGACCGTGCCGGGGTGAGGGACAAGGAGTCATTAGGGGGGTCCTCGAGGGGTCCCACTCGAGCTCTTCCTCCTCTCCAGAGGAAGGAGTTGTAGTCCCATAGTCCGGGACCTCCTAGGGGACTAAAGGCAGGGCAGCGGGCGCAGCCGCAAGAGCAGGAGGTGTCGCGGGCAAGCAGGGCTGGACAGGCAAGCCAGGAGAGACGAGTCTAAGACTGAGGGAAACAAAATAGAACATAAAAATGGGGAAACGGAAACCACAACGAATACTAATAGAATAGAATAAACCTTTATTATCCCACAAATGAGAAATTTAGGTGTTACAGAGCTCTTATGCAAAGAAAAGTAGAACAACAAGAGCAACAAGGTCGGTATATGCACAACCAAGGTTTTAGAAATAAATAAATACAGATGTACAGAGATATGTACAAAATATACAGAGATATGTACACAAGTGTACATATAATGTCAGTTAGACAGTATATAAGTAAAAAAAACTCACGCTAAGCTGTGTTATAAAGTCTGACAGCTGTGGGTATGAATGACCTGCGGTAGCGCTCTTTCCTACACTGTGGGTATAGAAGTCTATTGCTGAACGAGCTGCTCAGGGCTCGTACAGTCTCATGTGGGGGGTGTTGTCCATAATGGATGTCAGCTTAGACAGCATCCTCTCTTCCCCAACCTGCTCGATGGATTTCAGTGGACAGCCCAGGACAGAGCTGGCCCTCTTCACCAGTTTATTAAGTTTCCCCCTGTTCCTCTCTGAAATTCCACCACACCAGCAGACCACCTCATAAAAGATAGCAGATGCAACCACAGTGTCATAGAAGGTCCTTAAGAGAGTCCTGTTCACCCCAAAGGATCTTAGGTGAAGACGACTTAGACCCTTTTTGTAAACTGAAGACGACTTAGACCCTTTTTGTAAACTGAAGACGACTTAGACCCTTTTTGTAAACTGAAGACGACTTAGACCCTTTTTGTAAACTGACCCAACACAACGAACCCAAACTACACCCTTTGCTTCCATTACCCACCTCAATGGGTCTCCCACTCCCCACTTTACGTCTCCCATTAACTGATCGTGACCGATCCACATTCTATGAGGAGCAGTCAAACCACAATTCTCAAACTAAAACTTAAGTACCGCTGCAGTTCGCTCTATAATAAGCAGTACCAACTCTTTGCTAGTTCTATAGGTATTACGTAAGCATTACAGTAAAAAAAATGCGAAAATCAGCTGCCAAATTTACAATACAATATTATCTCAATACTACCTGTTATTCTCTACTGAAAAGAAGAAACATTATTTCAAACTAAAGTCACATTCCGTCAACATTTTTCTGAATCTTCTTTATAAACTCCCGTGCCTCTGCCGATGTTTTGAAGGCAGAAGTCTTCTCTTCATACGTCACCGGTAGTTTCGCTGGGTGAATCAATCCATGTCATATCCCTAGCTTGCGCAGCTCTTCTCAAGCTGAATCAAATTGTTTTCAGAGCTGGTGCTGTCACGTTCGTGATGCAGGCAAGCAGGTAAGGAAGCGAGAGCCGCAGGGTGAACGAAAAAGGGGGTTTATTTTGAACGGAAGGGCAGACAGGCACGAACATCCAGTAACAATACAATGACAGATCTGACAGGACTAAACTCAGACTAAATACACAGGACAAGCTGGCAGTAACAACCAACAGGTGAAAACAATCGGGAATCACACAAGGTAATGAGGTGGGCGTGGCACACACGAGGATCGGACAGAGCTGGGCGTGACATAACCCCCCCCCCCCCAAAAGCGCGCACCCGGGCGCGCCCGAGGGTAGGCGACAGATGAGATGAGGGAAGCAAAACCTGGAAGACAAAAAGCAAAACATCAGCGGGGCATAGGGAACAGGACAGAGACACAGAACAGGGACAAGGGCAAAAGCCACAACAAAACCTGACACAGGACAGGAAACGCAGAGAGACAAATCAGGAAGGGCGACAGAGGGGGAACATCCACAGGCGACACGAAGGGGCCAGGAGTGAACGGAGGAGGAACAGAAGGACGAGGAACAGACACAAGCGGAACGAAGGGAGGAGGAACAGACAGGGGAGACCAAACAGGAACGGACAGGGGACAAAAAAGAGCCAGAGGAAGTCCAGACGGGCGGTGGCTGGAGGGTCCGCAGGCGAGAGGGATGTAGGAGCAGGAGGGGACACCACAGGGGTCAAGGGAACGGGTCGAGGGAACAACGGAGGGGATCGACCGATGCCCAGGCGGAGCAGGAGGGACCGGAGGCGGCCGACATGGAGCCGAAGGCGGGCCCGAGGACCGGCACCGAGGCCCCGGGGGAGGACCTGGAGGCGACCGCAGACCCCGAGCCAGAGGAGCTGCAGGCGGCCCCGAAGCCCCAGCCAAGGCGCGCAAAGGCGAGCCAGGGGGCAGGGCAGGCCGGTTGGGTACCGGGCCCGATGCCTATGGCCCCGTCCTTTACAGGACACTGACAGGCGGGGTCCCATAGGGCGTTGGTCCCGGAAGGGCCTGGGAGCGGGAGTCCACAGGAAGGTCCCCGAGGGATCCTACTCGAGCTCCTCCTCCTCACCGGAGGAAGGAGCCAGGTGTTGATCGTCCGGGATCTCCTCGGGGACTGGAGTCCGAGTCTCTGGCCTGGCAGCTGATGAAGCCGTGACCGTAGCAGCAGGCAGAGCCGCGAGCGTCGCTGTGAGTGTCGTAGCAGGCGGAGCCACAGGCGAGATGGGCTGGACAGGCTGGTCCTGCGAGACGGGCAGGACAGGAGAGCAGGGCAGGATGGGCTGGACTGGAGCGCAGGGCTGGACAGGCGAGCCGAGCAGGACAGGAGAGCCGGGCAGGACGGGTTGGACCGGAGGGCTCGGGCATGCGGCCAGCAGGGGGCACCTCGGCGGGCGTTGTGGAAGTGCGGCCAGCCCAGCAGGGGGTGCCTCGGCGGGCGTCGTGGAAGTGCGGCCAGCAGGGGGTGCCTCGGCGGGCGTGGCGGCGTCGTCATCAGCTGGTGGGGCAGTCGCGGGTGCAGCCGGGAGCTCAGGCATGTCTGTAATCTCGGGCAGGGTCACCTGAGCGCGTGTCCTTACAGATGGCAAAGAGGCCCCTTTAATATCCCGGCGAACACGGGGAATGGCGTCCCTTACCGTGCGTATTCCCCCTTGTTCCAGGTTGGTGGCAACGGTGTCTTCCCAGGTGAGGAGCAGGGAGCAAGCTCCCAGGAAGACCGACGGGGAAGGCAGAACCACTTCGGGTGTGTCGCCCAGGATCCTGGCGACGCGCTCGTCCCTTTGCTCCGTCAGGTGGTTCCTCAGCTTTCAGAGGCATTTCCTTGCCCTACGGAGGGGATATTGCAATCCGGGCGGGCGCTCCTCGGCAACGAGGTCCTTACCTCGGGTGGCTAGCTCCAGGGCCAGGGGATCCTCCTGAACTTCGGACTGGGACCGCCAATACTCCAGCTCTTGCAGCAGACCGAGCCACTGGTGCTCGGTTTGCTGCGCTGGGTTTTCGTGGAGATCCATCATTCTGTCACGTTCGTGATGCAGGCGAGAGGCATGAACATCCAGTAACAATACAATGACGGATCTGACGTGACTGAACTCAGACGCGGACTAAATACACAGGACAAGCTGGCAGTAACAACCAACAGGTGAAAACAATCGGGGAATCACACGAGGTAATGAGGCGGGCGTGGCACACACGAGGATTGGACGGAGCTGGGCGTGACAGGTGCACTCCAACGGCTAAGTCTGGATAAAACCGAACTCGGTGCTCCTCGTAATAAATGTCCTTTTTAGCCTGCGCTGCAGTGACAACAGCTAGCTTGTCCTTGTAATTAAGGAATCTCATTATTAGAGTATGAGGTGAAGCATTGCTGTCTCTCCTCGGTCCAATTCAGTGCGCACTTCCTATACTGTAAGTAGTGTCTCGATGCTGAGTGCTTCTGGTAGCCATTTCTCTAAAAAAAGATAGGAGTCCCGTCTTTCAGCCCCCTCTGGTAAATTTACAAGTCTCAAATTATTCCGCCTAGATCTGGACTCCAGGTCCATGACTTTGTCCTCCAGAGCTTTTTTTCTTGGACTCCAGTGTATTCACCTTGGCATGCAAATTTTTAAAGTCATCCTTAGCATTGGATAAACGTACTTCCATTTGCGTGACTCGTTCAGCACAGTCAGTTAAGTCCTCTTTCAAGCTTTCAATTGCCATCGAATTTTAGCCAGTCTTGAGGACAAGTCTGTTTTTATAGAGGTTATGACAGACAGTATTTTATTCACCTTACTGCCTTCAAATTTCTCCTCTCCTTCTGTCGGCACCATTTGAGCAAAGCTAGCATTAGCTTTCTGCACCTTGCCACGAAGACGAAACTCAGTTAACTTGGGTTGTTTTGACTTCTCACTCGCTTCTTACCCACTTTTAGCTGCTTTAGGCATTATTCTGACCTCCCAATCCCATTAAAGGTTTTGTAGCAAAGGAAAATAGTATTTAGACAGAATTTAGAACAAACTGCAGAGCGGCAAAAAACACGTCTTTCACCTGGTTGCCATAACCAGAAATCCATCCCGCGATTCATTGTTACATGCCTAATTATGAAATTGACTTACTATTGGCCAGAGTATCCTTCTTTGGGTTCTCTCCAGTGAAAGATGAAAGCATGACTGTGAGATATATTCACGCTACAATTTGTTGCAGCATGTGCTGGGTGGCCATCAGCATTCTCATACTGCTAGCCAACGACATTGATCCTGCAAGCTCATTAGAGCCGTGGAAGCTTAGTTTGCACTGAATCACTTGCAGATGGGCCAACTCTTTGAAGCTGGGGAAAGTCAGACATACTGAAGAGGATCACTTCGGTTAGGGTTACGTTTAAGGTTAAGGTTTAATGAGGAACTGACAATCGGTTCCTTGGACAGCACTGTGTGTCAGACCCTATTAGGCTATATCTGTTGGGAATGGCAGGGACCGTGATTCAGTGGCGTCTCTGACACAGAAAGCCTGGTTGGATGCAAAAAACATCAACATACAAAGTACTTGCTTTGTGAATCCTAATACAAATGCACCTCATAAATTAAATGAAGCATGCTTTAATGTAACAGAGGCAGGGGTATGTGGAAGTGGAGACAGAGATATGAGTGGTTTTATGAATAATAGCATTTGAGCTCACAAAATGTGTATATTACCCTGTCATCCAATTACAAATACCAATGTATTAAGTAGTACTTGATCGTGGTTATAACACATCCAAAGCAAAAAGAGCAGGGAAACCCATCACTTAACTTACAGTCAAAACAACCTTGTAATAATGCGAAATAGACATTCATTCATTGATTGAAAATAAAAGCTGCATGATGATGTTTCATCTGCGCAAACTTTAAATCTCTAGTCTTTGCTGTAATGGCGAGCTGCTAAGTCTTCCTTTTAATAAATTGTCCACTTGAGTCATTTTATTACCCTGCTAGTGGTGGCTAACAGCTCGAGAAGACCAATCACAATGTCTTAATATACATTAATTGATTAACCTTACATTTATTGGCTGTTATCAGCACAGGCCATCCTGCTCACACCCCACAGATATTTAGAATGGATGACAGTGCTACCATTGTCATATGTAATAAATACACAACAATATTAGTTAGTTGTGAAGAAAAGTATAGCTTAGGCTGAAATATTAATAACGTCACGCACTGCTCAACAGCAACATCTGGTGGGGCCTGGCCCCAAATGTAGAGATACATCTGCTTTGATTCCACTCAAATGGAAGCAACAGGGTCTGTGATTTCCATAAGGTAGAAAGGGAAGGGTCTGTGATTCCCATCTGACAGAAAGGACAGAGTCTGTAATTTCCGCCTGAAGAAAAGAGAAGGGCTTCTCCTGGAGCTGACACCTTATCGTGCTGGAGGGGTTTACATTTTCCAATGATCCCAGGAGCTAAGTTGCCCGGGGCTTTATGCCCCTGGTAAGGTCACCAAAGGCAAACAGGTCCTGAAGGAGGAACCAGACAAAGTGCGGCTCATTAGACCCCTTATGATGAGTAAAAACAAGGATTCATGTTTTCCCTCGCCTGGATGCGGGTCACTGGGGCCCTCCACTGGAGCCAGGTCTGAGGTAGAGCTCGATGGCAAGCACCTGGTGGCCAGGCCTGCACCCATGGGGCCTGGTCGATCACAGCCCAAAGAAGGCACATGGGTCCCCCCTCACCTTCGGGTGGGGGGACGGGTCCTGACTGTTGTTTGCACTTATGCTCCAAATAGCAGTTCAGAATACCCATCCTTTTTGGAGTCATTGGAAGGGGTCTTGGAGAGCCTCCTGGGGACTCTCTTGTTCTGCTGGGGGACTTCAGTAGTCATGTGGGCAATGACAGTGAGGCCTGGAGGGGCGTGATTTGGAGGAACGCCCTCCCCCCCCACCCTGATCTGAACCCAAGCCATGTTTCGTTATTGGACTTCTGTGCTCGTCACGGATTGTCCATGATGAACACCATGTTCAAACATAAGGGTGTCCATATGTGCACTTTGTAGTCATATCATCAGACTTATGCCCGCATGTATTGGACACTCAGGTGAGGAGAGAGGCGGAGCTGTCAACTAATCACCACCTGGCGGCGGGTTGGCTCCGCTGGTGGGGGAGGAAGCCGGTCTGGCCTGGCAGGCCCAAGCATATAGTGAGGGTTTGCTGGGAATGTCTGGTGGAATCCCCTGTCAGAAGGAGCTTCACCCATGTCCTGGGGGAGTCTGAAGGGACCATGTTCCGTGCTTCCATTGTGAAGGTGGCTGACTGAAGCTGTGGTCATAAGGTGGCAATCCTCAAACCTGCTGGTGGATGCCAGTGGTGAGGGATGCCATCAAGCTAAATGAGTCCTATCGGGCCTTTTTAGTCTGTGGGACTCCAGAGGCAGCTGATGAATACTGGCGGGCTAAACAGAACGCGGCTTCGGTGGTCGCTGAGGCAAAAATTTGGGTATGGGAGGAGTTTGGCAAGGCCATGGAGAACGACTTCCAGATGGCTTTGAGGAGATTCTAGTCCACTATCCCGCGGCTCAGGGTGGGAAAGCAGTGCAGCATCAGCATTGTTTATGGTGGGGATGGGGCACTGTTGACCTCAGCTCGGGACGTTGTGGGTCAGGGGAAGGAATACTTCCAAGACCTCAATCCTACTGACAGGCCTTCCAATGGGGAAGCAGAGTCTGGGGACATTGGGGCCAGTGCCTCTGGACTGGCAGACCGGGGTGATAGTCCCCCCTATGTCTCTTAGCTAGTCTGGGAACCCCTCGGGATTCCCCCGGATGAGCTGGACGAAGTGGCTGGGGAGAGGAAAGTTGGCGATTTCCCTGCTTAGACTGCTTCCCCCGCAAGTCTGTGATTTCTATCTGACAGGAAGGATAGGGTCTGTCATTCCCATTTGACATAAAGGACAGGGTCTGTGATTAGTGTCTGACATAAAGGGCAGGGACTGTGATTTCTGTCTGAAGAAAAGGGCGGGGTCTGTGATTCCTATCTGACAGTTTGCGCAGGATCTGTGATTCCATTTGCCCAAAAGGGCAGAGTCTGTTATTCCTATCTGACACAAAGGACAAGGTCTGTGATTTCTGTCTGAAGAAGAGGGAAGGGTCTGTGATTCCTATCTGACAAGAAGGGCAGGGTCTGTGATTCCTTTGTTACAGGAAGAACAGAGTCTGTGATTCCTGTTAGACAGGAAGGGCAGGGTCTGTGATTTCCGTCCGACAGGGAGGGCTGGGTCTGTGATTCCCATCCGACAAGGAGGGCTAGATCTGTGATTCTCGTCTGACACAAAGGGCAGGGTCTGAGATTCCCGTTAGACAGGAAGGGCAGGATCTGTGATTCCCGTTTGACGCAAAGGGCAGGGACTGTGATTCTGCTTTAGCTGAGGATGTTGGGTGGACCTGGTTTGTTGTCACGTATACCTCAGGGAAGCGTAGGTGATTCTGCCACTGCCTGAGGATGATGGGTGGACCCAGTCATCACCCACACCTTTGGGCATTGACTCTGCCTTAGCTAAGGGTGATGGTTGGCTAGGTGCCATTACTTATAAAGCACAACATAAGAACTATACAAAGGAGAGGAGGCCATTCGGCCCATCAAGCTCGCTTGGGGAGAACTTAACTAATAGCTCA
>JAODKE010000067.1:0-12541 GCA_026779605.1 Mormyrus hasselquistii
AATATGCGGCCCGTGAGACTTGAACTTGGACATAGTGCGGCCCACTGCAAAAAAAGGTTGAGAACCACTGCTGTAGACTCTCCCCCACCATTTTGGTTTGACTCACTTCCCATTGGTTACTTCATTGGCTCCTGTTGGGTTAAACCAGTCAGTGGCTGACAGGGCACGGTACTCTGACCTGTCGTGCACTTCAGAGCCTCATTTTTCCAGTCATGATCTGAAGCTCAAACCTCCCCCCGTTCCGTCAGAGGAAGCCACTGTGTGTGACCCCTCCCCCTCTCCTAGCAGTACATCATCAGAGCCATACCTGCCTTGGCGTGTCTTGTTCTCATCATACTTTAAACCTTTTGACGCGGCCAGTGCCCAGTGCATCCATGGTAGGCTAGCGTTGTACGTTGGGTGCCGCATGTGTGCTGTGACATCATTAACCATGTGACGTGGCCAAGTTCGACCTCTACACCCATGCGTGGGTTACTTGTCTCGGCATTTTACATGAGTTTAGCGGGTGGGTGCATTTTGGAGGCCCGCATGTGAACATTTAGCCGGTGCTTAGAGAAATACAACCGACATTCTTCCTCTTAAATATCAGCCCATCGGCTGCTGTACACCCAGAATGGCTCAGTAGTCATATGGGGCATTGGTGCAACCACAGCCAGGACTATTAACCTGAGTACCCCCACCCCCGGCAGGACCTGATGGTGGGGGACGAAGCTAGTGAGCTGCGCTCCATGCTGGAGGTGAACTACCCCATGGAGAACGGCATCGTGCGTAGTTGGGACGACATGAAGCACCTGTGGGACTACACCTTCGGGCCCGAGAAGCTCAACATCGACTCGCGCAACTGCAAGATCCTCCTCACCGAGCCGCCCATGAACCCCACCAAGAACCGGGAGAAGATCATCGAGGTACGGCATGCGTGTGGGTGCGTCATACGGCCTGGGCTGCACTCTCCCCCGGGTCTGTAACTTGAAACCTTTCAAAGCCTTTATGCACTAACGGGAAGTTGATTTTTTCATGGTGAGTGGTGATCTTTACTATGGACTATAAACACGTGTCCATGCTCTTGTTGAGCTGATGTCAAGGCGGATGCCTCTACTCTCGTTTTCAGGTGATGTTCGAGACCTATCAGTTCTCTGGTGTTTACATTGCTATTCAGGCAGTGCTGACACTCTATGCTCAAGGTAGGAGAGCAACACCCTTCCCACCCTCCCATGCAGCGAGGTAGTTATGATGTGTTATTATTTGCACGTATACCTATTTACCAGAGTAGTATCTGTTACTGTGAAGATGCTGCCACCTGGTGGTCATGTTTAGCTATGTCACTTCTTTTATTGAAATCATTTGGTCTTTTTCTGTTTCATTATTGTTTATTATTATTTTACCATTCATGGTATTGATTTGGAAATGAATTTATTCAAAGTAAAATGGTAAATTGGTAAGTGGACTGCATTATATAGCGCTTTTCTACTCCTACGAGGACTCAAATCGCTTTACAATACATGCCTCACATTCACCCATCCACACTCACATTCACACACTGCCATGCAAGGTGCCAACCTGCTCACCGGGAGCAATTAGGGGTTCAGTGTCTTACTCAAGGACACTTTGATGAGGTCAGGAGGAATCAGGGCTCGAACCTGCAGCCCTCCGGTTGCCGAACATAGCCCTGTTGCTTGATCCATCCCTGCTCTCAGGTCTGCTGACGGGCGTGGTGGTCGACTCTGGTGATGGAGTCACACACATCTGCCCTGTCTACGAGGGCTTCTCCCTGCCCCACCTGACCAGGAGGCTGGACATCGCAGGGAGGGACATTACCCGCTACCTCATCAAGGTACCCCTCCCCCTTTCTCTTAGCCACGACCTCATCAAGGTGCCCCTCCCCCTTTCTCTAAGCCACGACCTCATCAAGGTGCCCCTCCCCCTTTCTCTAAGCCATGACCTCATCAAGGTGCCCCTCCCCTTTTCCTAAGCCGCGACCTCAAGGTGCCCCTCCCCCTTTCCCTAAGCCGCGACCTTATCAAGGTGCCCCGCCCCCTTTCCCTAAAGCTGATACCTCGTCAAGGTGCCCTGCCCCTTCCTCTAAGCCACTACTTCAAGGTGCCCCGGCCTCCTTTCCCTAAGCTGCTACCTCATCAAGGTGCCCCTCCCCCTTTCTCTAAGCCACGACCTCAAGGTGCCCCGGCCTCCTTTCCCTAAGCTGCTACCTCATCAAGGTGCCTCGCCCCCTTTCCCTAAAGCTGATACCTCATCAAGGTGCCCCGCCCCTTTCCCTAAGTACAGTAGTGATTATGTAGTGCAGGTAATGTGATACAGAGTGATGCAGCCCCACTGTCCCCCCTCCCTGACTCCATGTCCCATCCTGCCACAGCTGCTTCTTCTGAGGGGCTACGCCTTC
The DNA here is from genome assembly GCA_026779605.1 of Mormyrus hasselquistii. Taxonomy (NCBI): domain Eukaryota; kingdom Metazoa; phylum Chordata; class Actinopteri; order Osteoglossiformes; family Mormyridae; genus Mormyrus; species Mormyrus hasselquistii. The sequence goes on from JAODKE010000067.1 coordinate 2,396, forward strand.
AACCACTCGGCCGACTTTGAGACGGTGCGCATGATGAAGGAGAAGCTCTGCTATGTGGGCTATAACATCGAGCAGGAGCAGAAGCTGGCGCTGGAGACCACTGTGCTGGTGGAGTCCTACACGGTACGTCCCAGAGCCGTCACGGCGGTTACATCCTGCGAATTACCCACAATACAACTCGTGCACCGTACATCCTTGAAGCTTCCTCTGTTTTTGAACATTTATTACAATATTAAGGGCATATTCCACAATGCCTTTCCAATCCTTAAGAACTCATTAAGTAGTCCTTGTTTCCACATAAACTGGATTCGCTGCCAAGTGATCGGTAGAGAAAATTCCCATACAGGCCATGATCAGTCCTAACTGGCTCGGGAGCGTAGGGCTCGGGAGCGTAGGGCTCGGGAGCGTAGGGCTCGGGAGCGTAGGGCTCGGGAGCGTAGGGCTCGGGAGGTGGATGGATGTGTTTTCCATTTTACTGGGTGTCCGTTGTGATTTTGTATATTCAGCCGGTTCGCCCCGTAATTTAGGATTAGTTGTATTATAATGCGAATCCAGGTTCATGAGACCCCCGCTGCTGACCGCTGTGCCCCCCCTTCCCCCCCCCCCCCCCGGTAGCTCCCTGACGGCCGGGTCATCAAAGTGGGCGGGGAGAGGTTCGAGGCCCCTGAGGCACTGTTCCAGCCCCATCTGATAAACGTGGAGGGTGTGGGAGTGGCCGAGCTTCTCTTCAACACCATCCAGGCGGCCGACATCGACACCCGGTACTGAACCCCCCACCCCGCCGAAGTCCACTGCTTTACTTATTTGAAGGATCACACATTGTGCCATTTACACCTTTGATTATTCAGATGCTGATGTTCATATTGTCTTAGAATAATGATGGCAAACCATCTGGGAAGTGTGAAATGTTAGATTGGTTTGGGGATTTCCACTGGGAACTCCAGCTTCCTTACACATTTCAGCAGTGGCCTCAATTTATGCTGTAGTGACAGTGACTGGCCACCAGGTGGCACATTATGGACATTTGCGTGTGCGCGCGCGCCCTGTGAAAAACCGGCATCCCATTCATGGCGTACCCCAGACTTGTGCCCTGTTTTGGCGGTACTGGGTAAACCGGTGGAAGATGGACTGATGTGGGCCACCTGACGGTGGGCCAATCGCACGGTGCTGGTTTCAGATCTCAGCCCCAGGGCATAGGATAAGAGCACATGGGAAGAAGCCATTTTACTCACCGGATCTACTGATGCGGTGCGTCAGTGTGCTGTAGCAGCAACGATAATGGGGATCGCCGTAGTTCCACAGGGATTTCTTCCTCTCTCGCCCCAGCCTGTGTCAGGCTGTGTTCTATCTGGGAGCTTTTGGGATTTTGACGGTGTGTTACCCCCTTGTGACCACCAGGGCGGAGTTCTACAAGCACATCGTGCTATCGGGCGGCTCCACCATGTATCCAGGGCTGCCCTCGCGGCTGGAGCGTGAGCTGAAGCAGCTGTACCTGGAGCGTGTGCTGAAGGGCGACGTGGACAAGCTCTCGGTGAGTGCCGGACCCGCCGGGCCACCCGCTGACACCGGCGGCGCTGGTAAACCTCGGTTTTAACAAAGATCGAGGTTTCGCAGACGCTCCTCGATACATGATGGGCCGACCGGAGCCCATCGTAAGTGGAAAATGTTTGAATATGAATATGATAAATAATAAAATAATTACTGTAACTAAAATACCAGTAAATGAATCTGATTAAACAGAAACAAAACACGGTATGGTATATTGTTAAGCACTGTATAAGATGTTTATGCTCACCATTGCTACAGAGACTACTGTATTCTCAAGGCATCAGTACAAAGTGTCGTACGGCATTTCGCCAGCCTGGGAATGGATCAAAATTCAAAGTTGACTACTATATGTGCATCGGAACCTCAGCATCTTAAAGTCAAAATATAGCAAATTGAACCATCGTAATGTGAGGAGCATTTGTATACCTTATACTCATTTGCATAGTTCCTTTTTTATATAAAAATAGTATTTATTCCTCTTTTGCCAATAATTGCAGCAGTGGCCGCGATTTATGCTGGTGTGACACTCACTGGCCACCAGGTGGCACATTACGACATATTTTGGCAGCGTAGCTAAATTGAAACTGCATCACGTACCCTCTGACTTTTCCTAATGCAGTCAAGACAGGGGTGGCCAATCGCATGGTGACAAGTGGTTGTTTCAGATCTCAACCCCTGGGCATTATTTACGATCTGTCGCTGGGACTCTCAGATGAAGTCTGCCTTTCATGGCTGCGTATTTAAACAATCAGTCAGTTCCACATGAAACAGACACGGTTTGGGCTGTAGGCATCTAACTAGCTTCCTGTCTAGAAGAATGGACACTTTCAATAATTGGCCAGCTTGAAGCACTCTGAGCCACTCAGCCATTTTAAATGTGTAATTTAGATTAGTTTTTTTAATTAGACTACAAAGTGTAATGAATTTTTCCTTGAGTTTCCTTGTTCGGTATGCATCGAGACAATTAGATGGGTAGGTCCAAAATCCTGCTAATTACACCCAAATGCTTTAATCTTGATGAACCTGAGGGGGGGTTTCGCTAGGGAAGCACCGGTTTCTCTGCGGTTGACCCCTCAGTTTTGGGGTTTGAACACATTCGCATTTCCATCCACTAGGAGGCGCTGTTGGGGTATGTGTGCACGTTCTGGTTGGATACACTCTTACTGACCATTTGCGTGGATGGATAGGATTCCATAAAACAAACTAACATGCGCATAAACCTTTTACTACTTTGTCCACCCCCACCACCTTTCCCTTCATAGAAATTTAAGATCCGGATCGAGGACCCCCCACGACGCAAGCACATGGTGTTCTTGGGCGGGGCCGTTCTGGCCGACATCATGAAGGACAAGGAGAACTTCTGGCTGACACGGGAGGAGTACCAGGAGAAGGGCGTGCGGGTGCTGGAGAAGCTGGGGGTGACCGTCAGATAAAGCAGCCTCCCCCACTGCACCCACGATATATATATATATATATTCATATATCTCTCTTCCAACCACCTCTTTTGTTTTTGCTAGTTATTCCTCATAAGCACTCGTGTCCGGGTGGGGGTGGGCATGTGTGTGTGTTTGGGGGGGGGGGGGATCAGATTCACATGACTGAGGGAAGACTTGAAGCATTCCTAACGACCTTTGGATATATATATATACACAAACATACATACAGACACACTTTCACATTTTTGCTCCCCTTGGTCTGGCTGCCGAGTGCTGGGCCGCATCAGCACCTCCAAAGGGACCTGGTCCAGGCGAAATTGCTTGCAATCAGTGCTCTTATTGTCCGTTGCCCCCAACCACAAGACCCTACCCGTTTTGTCACGCCCACTGGGGCACTCATTCCCCATGAAAGAGAATTTGGGTGGAGGGATTTCGTCGTCGTGCCTGCCTCATCTGCGGCCATTTCGGACACCCCCCACCCTGCACCCTAAAGCGCCCCCCCTCCTCGCTTTTTCTTTAATCACCATGGCGACACTATCTTGGGGCGAAACGGTTCACAGGGTCAGAGTTGTTCTTTCTAGGGTCTTTCCTTCCACTTTCTCTCTAAAAGCGAGTACATCCCGTCTTTCTTACACGGTCCAAAAAAATTAAGGGACGGGGGTTACTTTGACTTACTGTGCTGTTTGGGGGGGGGAGGCAGGGGGTGTTAATAATAATAATAATAATAATGATGATGATGATAAAACAAACTCGGTTTGACTCAACACCAAGACGTTGGGAGCTGGTGTTTACCTTCCTGTTCGACTCCTGTATATTGGACACACTTCACGTTCAGTCTATATATGATTTTTTTTTTTTTTCTTCTCCATAAAGGTTCATCCGGTGCCAACTGCAGTTATTGTAACTGGGTCTTTTGTTCTTTTATTTTGTTATTATTTTTTTGTTTTGTTCATAGCATAACTGCCTAACGCCGATTTAAATAAAGCAAAGTGATTTATAGATAACGTGTGCTGCCAGTTCATTGAAAGAATTTGTAATGGCCGGATTTGTCTCTCGAGTCTCGGGATAATCACATCCGTGTGGGGGCAGTGAGAAACTGCTCCGGAACCCCCCCCCCCGGGCCTGCAGCCTGGCCTGCAAAACGCCGGGACGGATTGCTTTGAGTGTGAATGCTTATTTGGCTTGGCAGTGTGGGTCTGCAGACCTCCGAAATCCTGATCTGGGGGTAGAACTTCCTTCTGGGTGACAGGCTTCCCAGTGTGACGTCAGGCTCTGAGACGACGAGCGCAGCGGTGCCGACTGCGTTGCCTGCGTGTTGCTGTGGGAATGCAAATGCAACTAAAATATTATAATATTTACCGTAGGTCCGTAAAAATCTTGTATTTCGTTTGAGAGAAGCCGTGGGTTCGAGTCTTGTCTCTGAATGATACCGGAATGGCTCACAATGCAGTTATTGGCTATAGCTAGTGAAGAGGCGAGCTATTAATTACCTGCAGATTTGTTTACATCGAAGTTTGGATAAATTAGCCCCTTGCACATTATGAATATTACATGAAATGGTCAGATTTTACGATATTTGTGCGCATGAGGGCATACGCATGTCTGTTTACGTGTATCTGTCACATGTCCATTCAAATGACGTGGGTGTAGCTTCTCGATGTCAGACCAAAGACGCCGGTTCAGAAGAATCGTGTTCTTCACCGGGTCTGTTTGCAGAGTGGCGCTGGCGGAGAGGGAGGGCGCTGGGTAATCCGTGTCATTTGGAGGCCTGACGAATTACCGCATGAGCTGCGCTGTGGCGGATGTGCCTCACCGGATGACGCGAGACCTAAATTCCCGACTGGTATCCATGGTGAGGAATCAAGCGTGTAGACTGAAGCAATGTTTTTTTTTTTGGGGGGGCAGAGAGTTATGTCTCTTGATCCTGAGGTCTTTGATGCGTGCGTGCATTGGGGGGAGGGAGATGTCGGTGATTCACGGTTTCCCATCCGTGTCGAGGATTCTCTCCTGCGGAGCGGAACGAGGTGAGAAGTAGGCGGAGCAGAGAGATGCGCTTGGGCTGCGAGGGTACGGGGCAGCCTTTGAACACCACGGGGCGTGCTGGGGGGGGGGGGCTTCTGTCCCTCCCCATAGCCTTTGACAAGGAAATGAAGGCCAGAGGGCCACAACGGCCCGTGTTACCGTGGTGCGTCACGCTTTCTTCCTGAGCACTGAGCCTTTTAGCCGCGACGCACCTGCGCGCTTCAAAGGCGCCTACAGCTACCCAGACTGGGCTCCTTCATTCATTCGTTCATTTCACTTCACACCCACGCAGGGAGGGAAATACTCCCCCATTTACTCCCCATCTGGAGCGAACCGTGAACAAAATCTCGCCTGGGTTTGATGCCAGGACTGGATCCGTTGTGCCAAGAGTGGGATAATTAACCCGAGCTGTTTCAGCAAACGGCCTAACTGCAGAATATGCGTTGATTTGCTAAGCAAATTAGACCAGATCCGATCCACCGCGATGGTTATTAAAGCGAGCAGGAGGTGGCAGTTTGCCTTTCATTATATTCTTTTATGTGAAATATATAAATCAAACGATTACCATATATACATATAATCTACGAAAGTATGCGGCAAAGCAACAACCGCAACAGTGCTTCTTCATCTAATGCAATGCCGTGCCTGTTGAAGAGCGCCCCCCATAGGGCTGTGTCTCCTGGCTGACCGCTAGTGCCAGCAGCATCAGGCTGTGGGTGTTAGTGGGTACTGGGCCCCAGAAAAGGTCTCTGCTCCCCTTGAGTGATTCACCCGACACGGCGGATCCGTGGTTCGTTTGTGACGGCGATAATCGGCACAAAAATAACAGTGAGGTTTCAGGCGACACAAAGCATTAAGGACGCAGAGCCGAAAGGACAGTCGCTCCCATTTCCACCTCAGGCCTTTGCAAAAACACACACAGGACACTTCCTGTGTTTCTGCCTCAAGCGATGAGTCCGATCCCAAGCCTCTGAGGAGACCCATTGCTGACGTGGCTGTCGACCAGGAGAACGCTTTCATAGCAGATGGACTCTGAGGGACCCTGCATCTGAAGGGTATTTTCTATAGCGCCTTAGTGTTTTAAGGCAGCGGTATGTCGCCGCCCTGCAGTTTGCAGATGCGTGGTGCAGTTCCTTCAGAGGAGACAGGCTTCCCACGTGTGCAGAGCTGAAGAACCGCCGAAGACCAGTACGGCGCCCCCCGCCCTCCCAAACACATTTGTGGGTTCTATTCGTGGGCAAGGAAGGAAGTACTATTTTGGAGGATAAACAGACAAGGGCACAGTGAATTGGGGGGGGGGGGGGGCAGTTGAAGGACGACTGCAGAGGGACAGCAAGTAGGGAAATATAGCACTGGGGTTAAGGGGGGTGGGGTGCAGGTTGGGGGCTGCAGCCCTTCCTGACTGAGCACCTCTGACTGAGCCTCCCCTCAGCAGTGTTGTGCTCTCCTGACTCTGCTGACTGTTTGCTTTTCCCCTTCAGTCTGCATGCTTTAGAGCATTTTTATTACTGCGTATTGCTGAATATTTACAAATATACTTCACCACATTAAAACTAATCTAAAAATACAAACCGTAATAAAGCAGCTTTAAAATTGAAATATTGTAAAATGTTTAACCTGTGACAAGAAGGCAGACCGAAGGATGGAATGATCACAAGGTTACTAATGTTACCTTAGCAACACAAGGTTACTAATGTTGGCACCTAATGGAGTAATAATAGACAGGGATCTGGGGCCTGATATTTCAGGTTTAGCTGCTGGGAGGAGACATTGTACCGTCCCCCGTAAAAAGGCCTTTATAAGTGCCTGAGTAGTGGACCAGCTGTGTTCCGCACTGGACTCTGACATGTCGCCATCTCTGACAGCCTCCAACCATATGGTGAAAGAGGGGCCAGCTTGCTTCCGTCCCGGTGATTTAGGATCTCATCTCCTCATGAAGAACCGAAAGATGGCCGTTGGGTGGGGGGGAGGTAGAGCCAGCAAGAGGGAGTAAAAGTCAAACCATCAGTTTGCTTAGCGCCAAAATGCAGCATGTCTGACGAAACACAGGATGATACCGGGCTGGACAGAAATGGTCAAGGACAGCCTTGATGGGCCGGTGGCAGGCCATCACAGTCTTTGAGCCATCTTATGGGGGATGAAAGAGACACCAGTTTTGGTAAGGGGAAGCTAAAGAGTGTTTCAAAGTCTCCAATCAGAGATGAGCAGGACCCCACAGATCCTGGCATGCTCTACTCTGTGTACAGGAAGTTAACCCCCAACTGCAGAGGCCTGCCAATCCTCATAAATGATGGCATGGGTTTTGCCAAGTCCCGCCCACTACAAATCCCACCTGTGATTGGTTCCTTGTTTTTCCTTCTGGTTCACACTGGATGACAGACACAGTGAAGTGCTGAGAAAAGCTCTACAATAGGAAGTCCAGATCATGTGACACAACATTCCCTAAACCTACGCTGAGCAATTTCGGTCAGTATCAGTAAAGCACGTTCACACACACCCACGCCTGATCCGGGGGGAAATGGGTTGGGGTGGGCTGAGACACGCTGGGAAAGTCCGGGTGAAGGTTGGAGTACTTTGACACCATTTCATATATGACAGGTAGCTGTAGCTGGCCATGCTAAAGAATGCTAAAGCCCCTAACGGCTCTGAAATTCCAACTTGCCGGACGGGATTTAAGCAAAAAGCCATCGATCCACCTCAGGCCAGATGGGGTGTCAATCACCCTGGAGACTCACGGTGTAGAAAACCAGCTGTTAATGGGGCCTGTATGCACCATGCACTTAGCGCCCCCTGCTGGCTCTTAGCTGCCCAGGCTCATCATGTGACAGGTACGGCCCAAGCTGGTAGCCTCAGATGCTCTCGAGAAACCCGGTGCTGCAAACCAGATAATGGACATCGATAACCAAACAGCGCCGCCAGAAACAATGTCGGCCCCCACCCCCCATACGCCGTGGGAAAGAGTCTCAGCCGGTTGTTTTTTTCAGAGGATGTGGAGACACTCTGCGTATTTATTATTTATTTTCCATTATCTGTGCACAATAACATCCTGGGGCACCCTCCACTGTGCTTGCAGGGGAGCGGAAACAGGGACAAGAGAATAATCACAGGCGGTGGGGGGGGGATGGGGAAGGCCGGGACTACTGGGGGCTACCGGGGAATGGGAGACGTGTTTGTCGTTTTGGCGCCGAGCGGCTGTTGATCTCAAAGAGGAACATCCCGGGGCAGGGTGGGCCAGCGGGTGGAGGACAGGCGGTGCATCTCCGTGTCGAGTGAAGCTGTTCCCTCATGACATCATCACCGGCCAGATCCAGAGCAAAACGACCTCACTAGCTTGTTACTGAGTTTCCTCCCACCAGAGAGCGAGTCGCTGCTCTCTTCTCCCACACTGCACACTTGTTACTTTTTTCTGCCCACAATCATATAATGTCAGACTAAATTTTGCAACTCCAAATCACATATGACAATGGGACGATTCGGGGGCTGCGGTGTGATTGCAAGACAGCCGACGTCAATGGGAAGACGGTGGACGCCATCGACAATGTCTATGGAGTCCGGCAGAACGTGGCCGCATACCATGATTTAGAGAGACGCGTCATCATTGAGGATGAGACCAGCGGCAGAGCCTTCAAGGCGCACATACCACCGGCAGCCATGTTGGTGCAAAGAGATCTGAGGGATCTTTTGGGGGTAACAAAACCAAGGCGAGGTAGATGAGAAGGATGTGATCGCCAACCAGCATGTCTTTAGAGCAGCTGGAACCTTCCTCATCAAAGATAAGCATGGCAAAATCATTTACCCATTGTTTTCAAGGTAAGAGGACTTATTTAGTGCAGCTTTCACTGCTCAGGGAAAGGGCTCTGATGTTCAGACCGCTAAGGATGATGAATGTTTCCTTTCTTTCCTAAGACATGGAGTGTCGATTTTATCTAAACCACCATGGCATCATCCTTGTGTGACCAATGAAAGCCTGGATGAATCACATTTCACCCACGACTTACTACTCACCATGAGTTTGCTTGTAACGACGGAATCGAATCGGGAAGGTTCTCTACTGACAGTAAACCACCTCTTCATATCCAAGTGGCAAAACAAAGGCATTTTGGCCAACTTGGTTCTTTTCCTGTTTAGGCACGCTACCCCCCTATCCAGGACCTTTTCTGGTGCTGAAGAGTGACACCTCCTGGCTCGGAGGGCAACAGCAAGTGATCCTAAACATTAAAATGAACTGAAAAAATTGAGTTTCGGGAAAAAAAAGGGCCCCTGAAAGCAAATGCACCCTCTGGGACGAAACAAAGCGCATTGCTTTCATTTCAGTCAAGCTTGGGGGGGGGGGGGGGGGGAACAGTGACCCCATTAGAGGAAAGTATGCCTTAAATGTTTGCACATGTGTCGTTTGATACTATTTGCAGTCACTGAGAGGCAGAGCGGGCCAGACCTTAAGGGACGTTCTCTTTCCCAGATAATCTTCCAGATGCGTTTCCTGCAACCCGCCAAACGAAACAGCTTAACGTCTCCTATAGCTTTCACGTTCAGGCCAAGGGGAGGGGGGCGGAGAAGCAGCCAAAGCTACAGCTGAATCAGAGCGGAAAGTGAGCTGGCTTGGCTGCGGGGCCCCAGCGTGGCCCCTGTGACGGGCGTCTCCTGCAGATGGTGAACCAGAGATACCCTGGTGTGACACACAGGACGGTCTCACCTTGACATGCCCCCCATTCCAGCCACAGGAGGAGCATGGATACAGATTTAGGGAGCTCAGCACTTTACAGGGGCCCATGATTCTGTGAAAAAATATTTAACGACAGAATTTCTAGCTATGCCCTGGAGTTCTGGCTTATCACATGCCATACAGGGACGACATGATCAGGGGTTCAGTGATCGTCTTCTCAGTGACCCACTCAGGAGCCGGAGATGGGCCCTGGGGGGGATGGGCAGTGTCACAGACCCCTTTCTCCAGATGCTCCATGAGCCTCAGGACCACCCAAGCACTGAGCTGAGGAAACTCCCATGATTCCGCTTTCTCTCATGTTTATTGGGGCCTCTCCTGGTCTGTTATACAGTGGAAGCAGGAAGTGGATGCAAGTGGCCTGGAGACGTGGCGGGGGGGGGGGGGGGGGGGGGGGGGGAGGTACGGGGCCGGGGGCCC
>JAODKE010000067.1:70563-83705 GCA_026779605.1 Mormyrus hasselquistii
GCAAATGAGGCGGTGATGGGGGAGGAGGCAGGATGGGGGGTGGTCCTGAGGGCAAATGAGGCGGTGATGGGGGAGGTGGCAGGATGGGGGGCGGTCCTGAGGGCAAATGAGGCGGTGATGGGGGAGGAGGCAGGATGGGGGGCGGTCCTGAGGGCAAATGAGGCGGTGATGGGGGAGGTGGCAGGATGGGCTGCGGCCCCTGAGATGCATCTGGTGGTGCTCGATATTTTGCTCCAACTTTACTGATACAGAACCGAATTCGTGGGCCACAAATTCCTGTCCGAGGTTTTGCCAAGGGCCTTTGCTTGTTGTACTGTGAGCTCGGGCCAAGGGCGAAGGGGGGAGAAGGGTGGAGTGGGATCAAGAGGTAAGAACCAAAGCACATAAATGATCATCTCTGGGTCCTTCTAAGGCCGGCTGAAGTACAGGCTCCTTCATGTTGGAATGAATTAGTTGTTCCTCTAAAGTTTTATAACCTTTTGGTCTGAACTACACTAGACTACCTGTCTGAATCGGCAATGCAGTAATATTCACAGAGAAAAACCTTGAGCTTTTGCTTGAAGGAAACAGTGAGCGGACTGGGGGAAGAGGCCCCTGGCTGAACTGGCAGAACGAGTTTGCGCACTGTGGTTCCCGGCGACTCCCAGCGACTCCTGGCGACTCTCAGCCTGTGAGATGTGCATTGAAACTGGCTTCTCACTTGCTTGGAGAGTTCAGACATGCCTCTGTGGAGCCTCTGTGTTCCAGCTCTGTATCTCCTCTCTGTGTTCCTGCACCGTGTTTCTGCTCCATATTCCTGCTCTGTTTTCTCATTTAATATTTCTGCTATGTGTCTCTGCTCTCTGTTCCCACTCAGTGTTTCCGCTCCATGTTCCTACTCTGTGCTTTTATTCCATGTTTCCACTCTGAGTTTCTGCTCCATGTTCCCACTTGGTGTTTCCATGTTTTCGTTCCCTATTTTGGCTCTACGTTCCTGGTCTTTGTTCCTGCTCTGTGTTCCTGTTCCACGTTTCCGCTCCGTGGGTGGAGTGGGGCTTGTGAACTTCTTTAAATGATTTATGTTGGATACCTCTTGCCACCACGCTATGCCAAAAGGGTGAGTGACCTGGCTGTGTCACCCACCTGAGGGGCACAGGAGATGGCAGAAAGCTGTGCTGGGAGTCCTCTCTCATTGGATCGAGGCATGGTTGCACGTGGGCAGGTGATAGGCCGTGAAAACACAAACAGCTTGTCTGCCCACCCAGCAGATCGTCCCCTCCCCCCAACCCACCAGGAGACCCTCCCCAAGACCTCTGACACAATTCAAACACTGCTGCCCACACAGCTTACCCAAAGGCCCGCCCCAGAAAGGCATCCTGGTACGGTAATGTCACTGAGCTAATGCCTGAAGCATTTTCACAAAGCTGGGTTTTCACATGGCGCACAGTCTCACACAGGGAGTTCACCAGTACGCTTGTGTTTGTCTTATAGCTATGAAGTTATTTTTCAGAGTGGCTGTAGGGCTGGGAGTAGCACCCAGTGACACAAGTGCACATATAAAACTGGCCCAGATATGCTGGCTTTTATACAGTGTGCCGTTGGAAAGATATATCGATAGTTAAACCAGGCTGGTCCTTTCACTCACTGACCTGCAGGATATTCTGATTCTGACGCCCTAAAGAAATTTAAAACAAAATGCAAAAAAGTGAGAGTGAGTGTGTGTGCGTGTCTGTATTCACAAGTGTGCAGAGGGGTACTTGATAGCACCCCCGCTTCCCTGCCGCCCCCCATTCACGCTGTGGGTGCTACGTGTCACCGAAATCGGTAATCACATCTCATTTCGGGACATCGATTTATAGCTATAGACACAAACAACAGTTCCTTTTCTTCTCCCGGTGGACAAACGCGTGAGGGATCAATAGCCCAAGGATCAATTTTCCGACCATTCAGAGATGTCAGATCCGATGTGGCGTCCTCGGGACATGTGTGCTGGGGTGGCCGTTTGAAAGAGGCCCAGACGACTGATGTTTCAAAGCCGGTTGTGTCTGAATCCTCATTCACGTCCATCCTGCCTGGCTCCCCTTAAATCTCGCCGGGTCGGATTCGTCGCGACAGGTCTCATGACGGAGCGGCTCCTTAATTAGCTTCCCTCTTTGTGTTAAAGCAGGAGACATCCATCCATCCATGCCCTGACTTTATAAATTGGCAATTTCAGGATGTTTGATCTCAGCTTCGAGGTTTTATTGAATCTGTGCAGCCCTTTCTTGTCTCAATAGAAAGGAGGCGAGATCAACGGCAATGTTGTACAACCCTACTGTCGGCAACGATACGTCCCGAAACAGTGCAAGAAAGTGGAGATAAAAGGAAGTGCAGAGGTGGAAGAGGTACTAGCTGGGATGTTCTGAAGATCCTTCACAAGCGTTTTACTCAATGTCAGCTATATACCTGGAACATCAGGAGAATCAACTTGCAATCCCATGCAAATGTTTAGTGGGCTTTGATGTCATGCCTGTAAAGGGATGGTTGTTAGTTCCAATCTCAGATCTGGTGGAGTCATTTCATTCGCATTGGGCCCCTGAGTGGCCCTTAACCCCCCCTTTTTGCTCCAGGGACTGGCTAACTCTGCTTTTTAAAGAAATATATGTCGGTTTGGATAAAAGCGTATGCTAAATAAATAAAATGCAAGTGTGCTGCTGTCAGGAATGCATATTGTGTATATTGTGATGCATATGGACTTAATAGTTAAATGCAAGACTAAAATGTGAAAATGAAGCATGTTCTGCATCTGCTGGCACTAAGACTGCAGGTGGATGCAGAGCGGCTTAATCTAATGCATTGAACTTGCAATGGAAATGAAAAATATACTCTGTAGAGGGGGGAAGGTGGGCAGGATTATATATATTTATTAAAAAAAGTCTTAACTGGTGATGGACAGTGGCTGGTGAAGGAAATGTCGGGAAAGCATTGATGTTTTCTGTGTCACAGATTACCTGTTTCCTGTGAACCATGATCACAGTCCACTTCATACAGAGATCATTTCATTGAAGGCTTAGCCTTAGATCCACAGAGTCATGGGGATATTGTGCTGGGGGAATTAGTCCCATGAACTCCATAGACATCCAAGCCTACATCCAAGGTACAAATCCAGACCGAGGTTTTGTTTCAACCAACCAGTTGAGTATAAAGAGTCACAATCCACCATGTTACCGATAAAGCCAACCTGTCACTTCTGTGCCTGTGATTGGAAGGTCAGCCAGGTCTTACCCTGAAGCAGACAGAGTGATTTCGCCCTAAAGCTCCTAAGTGAGGCCCTTAATCCCCAAGGGCTCCAGGGACTGTCTGACCCTGTTCTCTCAGTTGCATGATGCTTTGGATAAAAGCGTCTGCCGAATATGTGAATGCAAAATGGGCTCTGAGTTTGTGTCAACCAGCTGGTCTGACCGTATGATCCTTGAAATGGCTGGTTAGGGAAGTCTGTGCTTCTCCCAGCCCCAGAATCACCTTTTCTGGATCATGATTGGTTTAGCAAATTTTGTCCACTGTCCACAAGGTTATATAGTACCTGTAAACATGAGCTGATGTAGAGATTTGACAACCCACAATCTTGTTCGAAAGTTTAAAGTAAACTGCTTCGATAAACACACTTGAATATTTGTCTTCCTAATAATGAATGGATGTCCTCTTTGACCTATGAAGGATGGAGGACCTGAAGGATGGAGGACCTGAAGGATGGAGGTAGACGTCTTGAAGATGTACCCTGAGTTCTTGTGCTCAGCCTTTGGCTCTCTAAAGGCACCCTGACCCTTGTGAGAAGATCTCCCCCTATTCTGTCTGGCTTTAGCAGAATCCCTGTCCACTGTCCTACGTGAAACATGGCTGTCTGGCTTCTCATGAGCCACGCCTCTTCTCAGGTAAACACCAGGAGCAGGTGTAGCTCGTTAGAAGCCAGGTAGGATAGAAAACTTACTGGATAGTAGCTCTCCAGAACCAGAGATAGAGACCCCTGATGTAAATTAAAGCAGATTTGTTTGTGCCTGTGTTATATTCAAAATGAACACATATGGATTATTAATAACTACTTTGAATGTCACATTGGTCCATGCTTCCTAGCTTACCTTTTTGTTGCAAAGCCGTTTGCTTTTTCAGCAGATGGACTGTCAGTGTGGTGAAATCTGCACCGTTTATAGAAACCGCCTTGTGGTGGAGAGCGATTCGGTGAGCAGTCGCGTTTGCCTCAACATTAGCATTTTACTTTCATCTATCAGACGCACTTGTCCAGGGGGACGCAGATGTGAGCGAATAGCACATCGTGAGCACAAGTGCCGCTGAGGAGTCGAATCGGCATAAGTGTAGCTAGGCTTCCAGTGAATGGCCAGATACAAGCATAAGCTGTTTTGGAGCAGGAGCTACACAAGAACTTCCAGCAAAGCAAGAACCTAACAAGAAATGGAGAGGCTGGTAGAGATGTTCAAGAAGACATCCTCAGGTTACGAATGCGATCCATTCCCTACGTCTGTTTTTAGGTTAAATTTATTGGTGAGTCAGAACAATAACGATGAAATATGTAGTAACAATACTAATAACACAGTACTAAGAAGAGTAACTACATACAGTACTGTACTGTACCTCTAGCTGATGACTTTCACAAGCGTCGCAAAACGGTGCCTGTGTTTGTTATCACCAATCATTATATTCAACCCAAATTTTAATACAATAAACTTTACGTCAGTCCATTCGTAAATATGAGTATATATGTCGGATGTTCTTCACTTGGTGTGGGGGGGGGGGGTCTGTATTTCACTCTGCAAGGCCCTTCTCCTGTGCTAGAATGAAAACAATGGATGTGTGGTGTTTTTGTCGAGCGTGTTCCGGCACGTGTGCCCTGTGAGGTTTCATTCGCATGCCATTTAATTTATTCATTTCCAAATAATAGCTTGGCACTGGGTTACTACGGCGTGGATAGCTCGTGTACTTACACTTTGGTTACAGGTTGCGTCCCTTGTTCGTGTGCTGGGTGTGAAGGTCTGAGCTCTTTCACATGGTATTTACTCTCTCAACTTTCTGCCCCGGGAAGGAATGCAGGCATAAAACCTGTTATTTTTGTTAAAAGTTGCCCTTAATGCCCCCGTTGAGGTAAGAGCTACTTGCTAACTCCATTGTGAGAAAAAGACCTTCACGTGGAACCATGACTGCATTCCAGAGGAACTAGTTCCCATGTATTTTCTTTTTGCACATCACGCAGAATAAATCTTTCATTAGAATTTATATCTGTGGATTTGGCCGTTGATCAAACTGGTTAATGCAAATAAACACAACCCCCTCTTAAATATTTTCGGGGAAAGCTCAGTGTTGTTTTCCTCCTTCCGTGTCTGTTTATTGATCTTTTTCACATTTTCAGGACTAATAAGTGAAGTCTTTTAGGAAAGCGAGAAAATCCACTTTCAGCCCAGTCAGACCGAGCCCAACCACTATGAAGTGTCACTTGATTTCTGAAGTCACAGAATTTACTACCTGGATGAGCAAGTGCCAATAGTCAATAGTCAATAGTCCTGCAGGTAGATCACATGATCTAAACTCAGATAAACTGAATATCTGCTTTTGTGTCAGTTAATAAATCATGATTAAACATGAATAGGTTGATGTAATGATGAAAAACAAAGAAGCAATGTTTTTCCCAGGTGTCCCACAGGTATTCTGATCCTGAGACGTGACATAACGTGAACTACCTCGAGTGTGTGAATGTGCCCTGCGATGGACTGGCGTCCCGTCCAGGGTGTCCCTTGCCCTGTGCCCTACGATGGACTGGCATCCCGACCAAGGTGTTCCACTGCCTTGTGTTCTGTATAAAATCATACAATTAACAATTATTATTAACATATGAAGAGAAACTGGTTTTCAAAGTTAACACTAAATACCTTCCAGAATGACGTATGAAGTCCTTCCCAAATTATCACTTGATAATTTCTCATTTAAACCGTTTTTCCAAAATTAATGGTGTTCTCTTTTAAAGCCAATAGTCAGCAAGAACAAACCATCTACTCCCTCTGTTTTCTTCATTATGCATGGTACGTTCAGCATTTTAAAGACTATCGATTTCTTAAACAAGGTTGTGTCTTGTAAAATTTATCTGAATAAATCATATCAGTAGTATGTCTTTTCATGCTGTAAAATTTGCTTCCAACTGTAACAAGCTTGTAAGACTGCATTTACTTGTGATTACATAGTAAACAATACCTAGTAAACAATGCAAAATAAAAACAGATCTAGTTTAATAGTGGCTATATATTGTTTAAAACATCTGATTTGCTGCATATAGTATATACTAAGGTAATACCTCTAAACTCTCATAAGAATGACTGGAAATGTGAGCTGTGTCCTCCTAGCGTGATACTCCTGAGGTTTATGCATCTATTTTGGTATAATATTGAGAAAATGGGCTCGGTGCAGATTAAAAGGACAAAATGAAATGAAGCAGCCACAGTGTCCAAGAGGTTCGCAGACAGTGACTCCTGGACTTTGTGAGATATCTAATCACTCTGTCACCGAAATGGGTGTCCAGATGGGGTTTGGCGGCCCTCTGACCCCTGACCCCCTTGTGTACAGTAATAGGGTACACGGCCCATTAGTCAGCACGCATAAGCAGAATTTTCCGGAGGCACGGTGGCGGTTTATTGTGAAGGGCGATCATTCGATTGGTGGTGGGTGGGGGGGGGATGTTGGGCAAAAGCAGTTCTAGGGTAGGGAATTACGGGTGCTCCTTATGGACCATTTCAGCCCGCTTCCTCCATAATTCTCAGCTTGATTAAAAATTGATCCACCGCCTTAATGTGAATATATTATTGAGGCAATCTGTCTTCACTGACAGATAATGGGAGACGCGCAAATCCAATTTCTCAGAAATATACCACCGTCTCCTGGTCTGCACACGCCTGCATCCCCACCTGCCCTTCAGTTCCGGGTGATTCTCACTATGCGTCTTTACTTTAGCCAAACTTGTGTGCCTACATAGTTTAACAACATAGCGCCCCGTCCTCTCGTACTGAAAAACTCACCGGCACCCACACAGGCACACGCACACGCAGGTTTGTAATTATATCTTTGTGGGGACTCTCCATTCATTTCTATGGGAAAACTCTAATCCCAACGTGACGACCTGAACCCCCAGCCAGCCCTAACCTTAACTATAAGTAACCAAACAGAATATGAGACTTTTGGCATATTTACTTTTTTGACTGCATTCAAAAAAATGGGCCCCACTACGTCAAAATAACAGGTTTTTATTACATTATGGGTGACATTTGGTCCCCACAATGTAAAATAAACATACACACACACAAAGATACTCTAACCCTAACCCTGTAGTAGCCTTTGCTTGGATGTCCCTCCAATTTGGCATGTTAACTCCCAACGGTCAGGAATTCTGAGAAGGTGGATATTTATGGGCAGGGGCATCAGAGGGGCATAGACCCTGGCAGATTCGGGGGGGGGGTGCAGCACTTCATAAGGACCACAAAATGTACCTCCCCCCTCCATATTGTCAGGAGGCCTAGAGTTTCTAGCTAAGACCCTGTTAACGGGAAGAATGCGAGACGCCGATGCCTTATTTCAGTGCGGACAGACTTTCCGGGTGGCGGCGAAAATCAGAACGAGGCGTGGATGGGGATAAATGGAGATCCTGCCCTGTGCATGTCAGGGGGAAAAGAGCTGAAAGTGGAGGAAGGAGGGATGGCAAAGTCCCACTGAAGGAGGGGGCACCACAGGGGGGCGCTCTAATATTCGGGCACTGAGTAAGAGGTAACAGAGGTAATAATTCTGATTAGATTAGATTATTGTCATTTTCTTGGCTTCTTTGTGCTTAAACCCCTCCCAAGTGAAACTGTATGAAATATACAGGGAGTAATTAGAGGCTGTAGTGTCGGTAATCTCGTAAAGCAGGGATGTGGGAAGGAGTATTTTAGAAAAATGTCCTTTAACTGATTGGCTGTCAGGAGGGAGGGGCATCTGAGCGAAGGGCAAACAGAACTGATTACGGGTACCACCACTCCTTCGCCCACACCTCCTGTATCCGCGGCAACACCAAATGCATCTGAATGCCATTTTATGCTAATGAAGTTAGCGCTCGCTTCTCTCCTTCCCTATTAGCCGAGGTGGGATTTCTGCGTGAAAGCGTACTTCCTCTGCAACGGAAATTACCAATTATGATATATAACAGCATTAAGCCCTAATGAAGGAGCAGAAAATTAAATATTTATTAATAATTCCTCTGCCACCAGTTAGCATGGTGTGTCATCTTTCAGCAGGCAGGAATCAAGACGATCGCGCGCCTCCCCCCGGCCCACCCTGAGGCCGTTCCCTCTTTCCCCACAAACATGGCTGACAAGGCTTCAAGGTACCGTCTTAATTACAGTAATTAAGCGAGAGGCACTTGTGTTGTAATTACCTGCTGAAAAACTTGGCGTGGACACACTCGAAAAATGAAAATGTCCAACACGAGATGCATGACTTTGCTTGTTCATAAATGCTATACGTGTTGCTTCTTGCCGCAAAGGGAAGTTAATTTATAAGATTAGCTACAATATGCGTTTCATTAGCTCTGTTTTTATCTCACATGGCCTAATTTTTTATTATTTATGTCATTTTAAACAGTTCAACAGTTTGCTTCAAGCTGGATTTCGTTGTACACTAATAGAAAAAATACAAATACTCAAAATCTAGCTATTAAACGAAGTGACTTAAACTGAAAGCCAGTTGCAAACTTTTTACGATTCTTCGGTGTGACATCAGTTCGTGCGGGTCCTAATTATCAATGCTACAGTTCGGCCTTGGTGCTTTTTACGAGGTGCTAAAAGGCTAACATGCTCCATGCTAAGAAGTTGAAAGCTTTGAAGTCTGGGTTCAGAAGATCGGTTAAAAAAAAAAAAAGAATCGTGCCGCAGAAAAAAGTAGCAGGTTGTAACCTTAAGAGGGCAATATTCAAGAATGAATGAATGCAACTCATCAGTCATGTTTTCCAATGAACGAATTGGGGTTACAGATCTTCAGTGGCTCCCAATGACCTTCAGTATGTGCAGCTCTTTGCTGCGCTTTCGCCTGCGACGGCGACATGTTTTTGTTTGCGAGCGTGACAGCAGCTTAAACAAGTGTGAGAAGAGGCGGCTCGGGGCTATACGGGAGGGGCAAGGGGTCAGAGGTCAAACAATCGAATGTGTCCATTTATTGCATAGATCATCAAACTGCAAAGCCATCGAATAGAGGTGGTGGAGCATGGGTAAGATTAATAAACTCTGGGGGCCCGAGTTTAAGTGTGAGGGGCGGACAGACATTCGGGGGAACCTAATGTGATGGCAGTCCATCCTCGACAATGGCAGAGGGGGAGACGGATCAATTTGCAATATTCCTCGGGAACAAAGCGGGGACATGAAAGCAAAGCATTTGGGGACACTCTCTATGAACTGGCCAATCAATAGACATCAGTGGCTCTAAAGCCAACAGGTCCCTCATTTTGCTGAGTACCTCGGGGCTCCTTTGATGAGACGGTGGCGATGACGCATGCGGCCGCCCCAGGTCACATCTCTCACTCCCCCTCCCTGTCTCTCCAGTTGGCCGTCGTTCATCACGCGGGGCTGATCAAGGTGTGCCCTGATCTGTGCAGCGCATGCGATTGAAAGAAACCTTTCAGGCAAAACTCATTCACGGAAGGGGAATAAATATTATTCTTGTGCTATCGTAATAAATACGCGGTGCTGGTTAAGTCCATCCATCTATCAATCTTCCATTAGCTTTTTTCAGTGAGGGGTTATGGTGAGCCTGGGGCTAATGCCAAGAAGCAGGGGGAATGAGGTCAGGGAGAGACTAGATGGGACGCCGACGCATCAAAGGGCACACAAGCACACACAATTCAGAGAATTCACCGAAC
Source organism: Mormyrus hasselquistii (assembly GCA_026779605.1). Taxonomy (NCBI): domain Eukaryota; kingdom Metazoa; phylum Chordata; class Actinopteri; order Osteoglossiformes; family Mormyridae; genus Mormyrus; species Mormyrus hasselquistii. The sequence continues at coordinate 80,459 of JAODKE010000067.1, forward strand.
TGTTGTTTTTGGACTGTGGGAGTGAAACCGTGTGCTCAGAGGACGTGCTCACAAACACAACAAGATCATGCAAAAAACCAAAGCTGGGACTGCAGTCCAAACCCCCAAAGGGGGCAAGGAGGGGTGGGGTTTAGGCCCTCTTGGTGTGTCCAGAAATTTATTATCACTTAATGAATAATCAGAACACAGTCCCCTGCAGGTACACATGCACACTGTACACAGTGCCCTGCTGCTACACACGGACACTGTACACAGTCCACTGCAGTTACACACATACACTGTACACCGTCCCCTGCAGGTACACACGCACACTGTACACAGTCCCTCGCAGGTACACATGCACACTGTACACAGTGCCCTGCTGTTACATACGCACACTGTACACAGTGCCCTGCTGTTACATACGCACACTGTACACAGTGCCCTGCTGTTACATACGCACACTGTACACGGTGCTCTGCAGATACCCACGTACGTACGCTATATACAGCCTTCTGCAGTCACATATATACACTACACCCAGTCCCCTGTCCATCATACCTACAACCCTCCACTCCTCACCTCCATGTTGCCTCCCTGCTCCCCCCAAGCGTGTACGCTATGTCTAAGCAGGGTGCTTAATGGTCTCTGAGGCAATAACACATGTCTAATGTGAATATGCAGCACCTATTAACACCCTATAAAAAGCAACACGCTGAATTGCAGCTTAATGAGGAGGCGGATAATTAGGAATTCCGTTTCCAACGGCACATTCCCGACACTGACCTGCAGGAGTGTCGAAACGTGGAGATGAAATTCAAACGTGCTACAATTACATGGCCACGCGTTCGCGGGTAGGGAGAGCTTTTAATTACATATGAACTTACCCAGACGTGACACCTTCTCCTAATACAACACGTGTGAGTCTAATTATTGTACCCTATTGTTTCTCCTCATTTCGCCGCGCTCCTGATCACGCGTCTGCTCCGAGCCGCTGCGGTCACAGTTCTCCTCCTGAACCACCCTGAGATATCATGCTCGTCCACTTTTCTCCTCATCTGAACAAAGAGCAAACCTGAAATGACAGAAGGGGAAATTCGGTTGATTTCATGGGCCGAGGAAGCTCCAGCTTGCCTGCGACAGGGGGAACTTCGGACCGGCAGCGTCTTTCCCGCCCTTGTCGGCGCTTTATGAGCTTATTGCTGTTATTATTGTGGTTATTATTTCAGCATGACGCTCACCGGCATTATTAGTAAACAGCTCAGTGTACAACAGCGCAGCCCCCTGGGGTATTTCAGCCCTCCAACCCCCAGCCGCTTAATCATTTCACCAACTGCTACATCATGCCTTTAATTGCACATCAATGTATCAGTGGAGATTTAATTGAATTTTACAATTCTCAGAAGGTATAATCAAACCCGGATAAAAAGTCTAAAGTGATTTTTTGCTCCCAGATGTTTTCTCGTCACTGTGTAAGTGTGTATGATTGGCTTGCTGTGTCGCTATGTGCGTGATTGGTTTGCTGTTTCACTGTGTGTGATTGGTTTGCTGTATTAAAATGCGTGATTTGCTGGGTCACTGTGTGTATGATCTTGCTGTGTGCGTGATTGGTTTGCTGTTTCACTGTGTTCGATTTGCTGTGTCACTGTGGGTATGATTGGCTTGCTGTGTCACTGCGTGTGTTATTGGCTCGCTGTGTCACTGCGTATGATTGGCTTGCTGTGTCACTTTCTGTGAGCGGTGTGCTGTTCAGGGCTGTTTCTCCTGGGACAGGCTTTAGATCCCTGTAATCATGACGGGCAGCTAATCATGATTGAAGTGTACGGGGGCACCATGGTTAGTCTGGGAATAACTGGGGTCATTGATGCCCGTTGACACTGATGAGTGGGCATCAGCCTGGGCTGAAAAATGCAGACTGGCTGAAAGTCAGCAGAGAAGGTGCAGGAGTTCCAGACGTTTAGCAGCTTGTGCCAAGGATACTTCCTGTGTTGTTGTGCTTAGTAAAGAGCCTCATTTTTTACAGTGTTGGACCATATTAGGATCTTGATATTAATGAAGGTATATGGCTATGGCTTTGTGTCCAGCGGTTAGCCGGTAAGGTCCAGGGTTTTGCGGTTTGAGTCTCACTTAGTGTATGCGGAGTCGGGCAGGTTTCCTACTGTAGACCAGGTAATTGGCATTGGTGGGTCCATCCACGCTGTACCCCAGTCTTCTGCTGTCTGGGTTAGGCTCCACCCCCCACCCCTCCCCCCGCCACCCGCAATAAGCAAAAAAGGAAAGATTATTTCTTAATCAGTGTAGAAAAATCCACCCGACCCACAACTCTGCTGCTTCCATCATAAACATTCCTATATTGTTCGTATTCACATTGATTGTTAATGTTGTCATACCTTGATTATTAATTTTTTTGCACTTGTGTTGTTATACTTTGTCTAAAGGGAGCCCCACAGTCCCGGGGGAGGTTATTTGTGCCTCCATATGCTCTGTTACTGTACGTGCTTGCTGTGACAGTAAAGCCCCACTTGACTTGATTTCATCAGCATGTGATGTGTACGGTAATGGGATTGGCTTACAGGACATATAACATCATCCGCTATAACTCCTATTGGTCTAGCTGCCAATTCCGCCATCCCATTGATTGCATGAAACCCATATCCTCGGCCCGTCGCTTAAAACCCTGCACGGGGATCTAGGGAAACGTCAGGGAACATTCCGGAAAAACAAGCGGCTCTCTTTTCCTCGGCAGGCCGGAGAAGCCGGCGGATTCTTTTTTAATAGATTCATTCAAAATGTTAGCTGTGATTAGTTACACAATCCAACATTAACCTGTAAATTACAAGTCCTTGGTGCAATTTGATGAGTGATTTAATTTGCATGCTCTCCGCACAAGCCACAGGCTAATCCCATTATGAATTCCTTATATAGCTTTATTCCCCGTAATGATCGCAGCCTCTGTTTCAGTCCTGATTACTATTGTACACTTTGCACTACATAAAGCAGGGGATTAATATGCCCCAGTAGGATTGTTGCTATGGATCTGCTCATTCGCCTCCAAGACATGTTTCTGCGGCTTCAATTGTCCATAAATTACAGTCCCGGGTGTATTAGCCATGAGAGGCTGAAGAACACACTCTCACTGCAGCCCCAGACGAAAGCCATCTACTCAATTATTCATCGCCGGCGTTTTTATAATGTAAGGGGCTGTATTACATTTCCCTCCCCTCTTACTTACTCCTGTTAAAGGTAAAAAGGGCTGGCAGTTCCTGGG
>JAODKE010000067.1:85379-100206 GCA_026779605.1 Mormyrus hasselquistii
TCTTCATACTCAGCTGGTTGGTAGAAACAAAACCTTGGTCTGGATTTGTAGCTAATGGACCTGAAATGCCCAACACTTGCATTCAGGTTGGGTATCGATGTTGGGTGATCAGGGCACATTGTTCGTAAGTTCTATCTTTTAACATAGAAGTTATGAACGGCGTGGCTTTAAGGAGTTTTCCAGACACTCGCTCCAGGTTGCGTTCTGTCAGCTTGCACGGCCAACATTTCAGAATTCGCTCCCAGATGTTTCGACCAGGACGGCTGTAGCAGGGCAGAGATGTGGCAAACAATGCGTCAACACCTGTGTCACCTGTGTCACCTGTGTCAACAATAGGTGTGGGTTACTTTGGCAATTCCTCTAATTAATAGGAGTGTCCTTATAGTGTCATTTCCCCAGTTTCATGTAGAGACCATAGATTTGTATGTATATATACATGTATTTGTATATACCATGTACCATATAAGTGATTGTAGAAGTACTGCTTCCAGTATATCGTTTATTGCTAGATAGATATAAGCATTGTTTCGGTAAATTTCCCAGACTAATGGTTTAACCTTTGTTGTGCTGTACCGGGAAATACAAAAGCAATAATACGTGTTTTAAAAAAATTTCCGCTCTGGAACCTTGGCTGTTGGTGGCATCAGAGCCTTGCCCACGCAGATGTGAGTTTGACGCCGCAGTTCCGCCTCGGCGAGCTCTCAGTCGGCCTGACGCGGCACAGCAATGTCTGGTTGCTCGCCGCCAAGGTGGGTCCGACTCAGGAACCCTGGAAAAAAAAAAAAAAAACAGCAAAAACCCGGCCAGTGACTCCAGGCTCAACAGCTGGCGCTCGCTGGAACGCCCCGTGGCAGCCCATAATAAATCCACGGCAGTTAATTTTCACTGCTGACGTGTGGAGAGGATAGTAACACCCTACCACCAGGTAAAGCCATTTTCCCCTAATATAAATGTCTTAAGTGGTGCTTTAAAGTTACAGCATATACTAACTCACAGAATAAAAAGCATTTAAAAGATATACGTGGCGAGTGTATTTCATACACAGCCGGGTAACGGTTTCGGAAATTCAGCTCAGTTGTTTGTAAGTTGACTCTAAATAAACCCAGAGTACAGGAAAGACAAACCAAAGCCTGTGGTGTTCCCCTGACGTCGAAGGTGCAGAGTCTTTCTGCTTTGAATTTCACATCGGGGTTTCGGTACTTGTGCTGCGTTGAACTGTCTAAAAGCAGCAGTCAGGTAAAGGCTTTTCACCGACTGGCCAATCACGAGACTCGAGACTAGCAGAAAGCATGATGGGTAGCTATGTAATCCTCTGCCCCATGAACCTAGGTTAACAGTTCCTACCAGTGGGATATTTCTGTTTTAATCTAGACATAAACCTCACGGCACCGCCTGAGAGTGCAGTTACAGCACACTGCGCAGTAGCAATAGGAGACGCGCAGAAACACATTTCACTGCAGCCCCAGACAAAACCCATCTACATTTTAATAAAATGTAAAGATCAAGAGTAGGAACAGTACTGAAAAATTAAATGCTGTCATGAAAAACTAATGCTGTCAATTCTGTCTGAACCATTTTGAACCAACATAGGATGTTATTTGACTATTTAATTGTATATTATTAAATACAATTCAATTTTATCGGTGGAGCGTTTTGCGATCTTCACTGTCATGAGTTACTCGTCTGAGTGATTTTGCTTTTTTTTTCCTTCGAAAAAAAAGGTACAAGTAATTAAACGCTAGAAAAGTAAAAAAGAACTTTGTACACTGAAATACCACAGAATGTGCTCAACTGTCCTTGGTCAGAGATCACAAAGCATCCAAAACAACCATCACGAAGTAACTGGAAACAGAAATACTCTAATTTCCCTATTCGGAAACCAAAGCATGGGTCATGTGTACATTTTGTTGTATTCTTCGGAAGTGTTAATATCCAAGAGACAACTAAGTTAGTGACATTAAAAAGTCCTCCGTTCCATCTCCCGGAAACTTAAAGAAGTTTGGCCATGCTCACGCGTTTTAGAGTGAGCTCTTTACTACTGACTGTGGAGTCTATTATGAGGACGGGATGGCTGGGATTAACTCTGTCATAGCGTGAATGAGGACACCCTTTCAGCGTCCTCGTCCCCTCTTTGTTTTTTATTGCTGCTCTGTGTGGGCAGACTTAAATGGAAGTCGAATGTGCAATTATCCATAAATTCACGGGGCTCATGGGAACCGCGGCAGGGAGAGATATCGCCGCTGTGGAATTCTCCTCCGTCAGACAAGGCCAGAGCTTGTGGGACCCGTTCTCGGAGCCTCCGTTGCGTTGGCCGCGTTCACGGCTCTTTGTGTCCGAGGAAAATGGAGCGGCCCGCGAGGGTCTCCAAACAAAACGGAGTTTGCCACGGGGTCCTTTGACCCCCAACGGGCTTCAGAATCTCCTTTGTTTCCGGCATGAATGATGGCAAAAACATATTATGCATATTAATATAGGAAGGCTTTGTAATGGTGCCTATCATGTGTGTCTCGGTCAAAGGCTACACCAATTTGGCTGTGAGCCAGTAATTGCATGGATTCTTTTTGGTTTAATAAATGCTTTTTTATGTACAGGTATTTCTTTAAAGGGTTTGTAGCCTTTGAGTTTGATATCATCATGTGACGTTAATGGCGAAGTTCCAGACAGCGTAATGATTTTTGGGGTAGCCCGTAAAATAGTCTGCCAGCATGTTCATACTGTGTGGTGTTATTGCCATACAACGTGCTGGGGGGGGGACAAAAAACGCTTGTCGTATGCAGTTTTAATATTTATTTGATGATTGTTTACTTGTGGCAGTGAGAGATTTATGGACTCTATTTCTTGAAAATCATGCGACAGTAACGGCCTACAATGACCTACACACATAAATCATTAGAAGAGGAGAAATACAGACTATGGTTTGAGTGTATTTCTCACATTCGACAAATAACAAATAAACATCACTGAGTCCTTGAAATATAACATTTGTAGGCTGACCCTTGTCAAGTTGTTGCATAATATAAGACATCTTGTGTACAGAAAAAGGAATTAATACGAAATGATAAAATAGCTGCTTGGAGTAAATGTTGTGTTTTCATTTTTTCCAAAAATGGGAATAGGGGAGGTTTAAAATAAAACTCTGGCCTGTACTTAACAGTTTGGTTTCCGGGCCAGAGGATAAACTGTTTTCTCACACAAATAACACCCAACTATTTACAGCAACTGAGTGCCTTCGGAACAACATTTATTTACTCTTCTCATATGAGCGTGATTACCAGGAAATGAAGTGCTTTTGTAGATTTGTGCATGTGCATAGTCGCTTGATTCTCACTGTTGCAAATAAAAAAGACATTACATTACCTCAGAATATGTTTGCCTATTTATCACTTGTAAAAAAAAATCATAGAAACAGACCAACACCCTTTTTTGGAAGCAGAATTCCGAGGCTGAGGCTTTTGAGACACTGCATCATCTTGCTAGGCATTGTTCTGCCTTTTCCCTTAGTGTCATGGCAACTAGGGAATGTTTGCCTATAGATTGGTAACGCATCACGGTCCGGCTTGAGGTCCGCCGCAGTCAAACTCCTTTGCGCTGCAGACAAAGTGACGTTTTGGCTCGAGCCGTTTTTTTTCGGGGCCAGGGGCCCCTTCAGAAACGCAACTAGATCCACGTGTTAAGTTTTTTTCGTCACGGCCAGCTTTAGTCTGATTCGTGGGGACTTGTATACTTGAACTAATCTCTAAAATGTGGAGTGGCTGGAAGCCCCAATGGCTCTGTGAAGGGGGCGGCCTAGCGTCTCATCGCTACTTAATCAGGGATTTAGAGTTTGAAAAGAAGGCTTGGGCGCAGGGCGATGTATAGGGGAGACCACTTCGGCCCTATGACAGAGCCCATTATTCAAAGCTGTATGGTGCTGCTTCACCACAATGAAGAGGTTTGTGCTATTAACCTGAAGGCACAGGGGGGGATAAAAGGTGATCTGTCACGAGGGCCCGTGGTCACGCCCTGAGACATAAAGTGATGAAGGTCCTTGTTCTCTCCAATGAGCCGTCCGCAGAGAAGCCCGAGACTAATGACCTGTCGGCCCAAACAACGCTCATCTGTAACAATGGGGCTGACCGGAAAAATTACCGTCTTACCTCCAGGTCAGTCTATTTCCAACCACTGACATGAGCTGGCCGCGTAGCAGGCCTCCGGGGTCATGACCTTCATTACGTGAAGCAGACAACTACTAGGATGGGGTAAAATATGGAAGATTTATGAAGCATTATTCAAGGTCAAGACTTGCAACAAAAAGATGAGAAATAACATTTAATTGAGACTTTTACATTCTACTTTTGTAATTCAGATGTTTTTCCAAAACAGTCGCACATAACAGCGAGGCTGTTTTACACTGTTTTATACTTTACTACTGCCAATCATGATTAACAGTCTCCTCCTTTCAGCTCCCATCAACTCCTTCCAAAGCCACACTTTACACGCAAAGCGTAGTCATGTGCTGTAATTGACATAATAATCCAGTGTGCTTCTCATGTATTTTCCTTTAAATTCCCCCAAAGCTGCAAATCTCAGGTTACGAAAGCGAGTCGACACTTAGATGGTGTTTGCTCTACCGTCCAGGCGTTGTCCTCATCCGGCTCCCGACCGATGCCAGGCGTCCCAGCCGATTCCTCACGTAGGAGGACCCGGAATGAAAATGGAGCACCTTCAGATCAATCAGCCGATCCCTGCGACGTGATTGGCTGGGACGGGCGGTGAAATCCCATGCTCCCTTTGAGGAGAACAGCGGCCGCTCTGTGGGAAGGTTAGGCCGAACCGTCTGCTGTAGCTGCTTTCCATTACAGCGACAGACTTGGCACCTCCAGCATCTCGCTGCTTCCAAAGGCCAGATGTTTGTGGCAGGGTACCAGGTAAAGCCGGGGCCCGTCAGTGGCGGTTACTTTGGGGGGGGGGGAGTGATATTTCAGCTATTTTATAATTGAGCCCTTGGCCTCTGAAAGCCGCAGCGCTAATTGCGTGGTCATTCGAAATCGCTCATCTGAGGCCGAGCTCGCCACAGACTCGTAGGATCCGTGCACACGATTGGGCGATTGAGATGCCCCCACCCCAACAGCCCAGGAGGCTGGGGGGCAGGATAGATCAGTTTCCATTTGTCACCCTCAGTGATATGAGGACATGAGCTTTTTTCACGAGGAGAAGACAATTAGCATTTAGCATCTGCTGCCAGCTCACGCATGGTCTTCTTGTGATCTTTGTCCAGCTTCACCAAACTGAGACATACTGTGAATATAAGTAACTAAGTTAGCTCCCTAGTAAACTTAATTAAGACCAGCGCAGGGCTGGGAAACTAGTATAAAAATGATTCAATAAACTTTGGAAATGGGGTAGTAGTTGTACAAGCTTGCTGGATTGTAACGGCTACTGTGGCCTGGCCATTGTGTGGCCTTTAAGCAGGGACTCCTCAGAGGCTAAACAAGGACAAACGGGAGAACGGAAAACTGCCCCGGATGCAGAGGCGATTCTCTAGGAACAGAGAGAGTCATGGGAATGGAACAGCTTTTCCGTGTAGGGGAGCTGAAGCTGATTTAGACTAAGTATACTTATGGCAATGAAATATATTTCATCCCTCCAAGTAATTCCCATATAATCTAGTGGGCTGGAATGAGAGTATTCATCACCCAACTGGACCTGGAGACTCACTGACCTGGCAATATCTTCATGTTTATGATGCTTTAAGAGTTCCTCAAATGGGTGAGGGGACTTATACTATGGTGGGGGGAGGGGAGAGATTGCTGCCAGCCAAGTGAAGTAAATCTATCTGCTAAGACAGGTGGGGGAGCCTTGTTATCTTTTCGCGTGTGTCTGGTTCCCCTTTTCCCAGAATCCTCTGTTGTTTCTTGTGTTTTCACATCACAACTCATTTCCTCTCCTGTACAGGGGGGGGGGGCAAAAGTAAGCCGCTCGTTCATGAGCGCAGCTATGAGGTCAGAAAGGTCACGGCAGCGAGAGTCACCCGACCCCCCTCGGCGCTGGCGAAAATCGCATATAAACAAGCGAAATAAAATTCCGACTACCGATGTAATCATTTACCCTAAAAAAAAATAAATAAAAAAACGCTTGCCGCTAATATGGCCCGTACAGGAAATGATCAAATGTAGTGAGCGCGATGGGGGCCCCCACGGCTCGCCCGCTTTCATCTGCTTCCTGCACTGCGTCCTGCGTTTGCTGAGAGCGTTTAAGGCCTGCAAGCGGCAGCGGGGTCTGTGCCTGGCAGCTGGCCCTCATTACCACTCTTCCTCCTGATTGCTTCCGTGTGTTAATGTAGCGTAAGAGCGGCAGAGGGAGCATTAGCTGTTGCTCGCGCCATGCCGTGCTGCGGCCCGACTCACCGGGCAGTTTTTTAGCTCATCCAAGATGAGTTTTCTCTTCTCTGTGCGATGCTGGCTGGCTCTCGTTGAAATGTGACAGGCGAAGGTTTCTGCAGAGGAGAGGGTGGAGTCACCAGTTTGGAAAGAGCCCCTGTTGAGTGAGAGAAGGGCAATTAAACAGACTGGGCTTAATACCGTGCATGATGTCATAGTGCGCTAAGACCTTACTGATACATTCACAAAATGTTGATTTGCCAGACATTTCACTCCATAGCAGTGAACAATTTCTGAGAAAGCTGAGTCAGATAATCCCTGGAACAAACTGGGGTAACGGGTCTTATTCGAAGGTCCGACACTGAAATCACTCTCCCAGTACTGGGATTTGAACCAACGACCATCTAATCACAAATACAGGATCCTAACCTTCTGAACCACGCACCATAGAAACGGCAGCGGGCTGAGCCCAGTAATCCCATGAGGCACCTCTGTGCCGCTGTTTTCCATCATACGGGCCACTTTGCCGCCAGCCCCCATCTGAAGCCCCCCAAGCTGACGGGTGGGGGGGGGGGGGGAAGCGATGCCAGCCCCCCCGGTCGCTGCTGAGGCTCGTTATTGGCCCGGCGCTCCGAAAGAACGCGTAACTCGATGCAGGCGGGTTCGGCGATGAGCAAGCAGCACAGGGGAGGCAGGGCGGGGCTGCATTAATGGGCGCGATCTGAACCAGATTTCACGAAAATTTAAAGCTCACTACCCAGATTCCAACAATCATCCCTTTGATGAGGGAAATGGACAACGGAGCATGGAGATTTTAATCAGGACTGCAAGCGGTGCGGAAGAGCACCTGTTCTCTGCACAGGTGAACAGTTCAGTACAGGCGGTGAGACTCTAGCGGCCGACAAAAGCCTCCTCTGTCCATCCCACCCCCTCGCTGCGCCGTTCTTCTGCACAGATGCCTCTATGATTCTACGCATTTCCACTCCCAGAGGTATTTGCAGCTTTAATAGATCCTGTAGGTTCTGCTGTTCTGTTGAACCAAAAAGAGACTTTCTGAATCTGTCCCATCATCTTTTCAGAGGATTCAATCACGGTAATCAATTGAAGCCAGTTTACGTATAATCATACATATTCGAGGCCCCTGTAAAGTACTGGGCCCCCTGAATCTGGCAGATGATGAGCAAAACGATGGTCCGGGACAGGCTGCTGAGTTCTGAGCAGAGGCCTCTCTGCGTTTGAGGGCCATGTGTTTTAACAGTGGTATTCTCATTTGAACGCACACTCCAGATTCCCTCCAGAATCCCCTGTGACTTGGGCAGATTAACGTTGAATTCCCCCCCCCATCCCCACCAGAGTCTTGACTTCCAGCTGAGAAACATCTTGTCTTTGAGGTTGGGCACTTTGAAGGCTTGTGAGTCCCTGTCAAATATATCTAGCACTTCAGCCGAGGTCACGAGAGAAAAGCCTCCCAAAAACCACGGAACAGAATCAGCAGAGGATTGGAGCATCTAATTAACACACCTGCCTCTGACGTGTGACCATCAAAGCGAACTTCTGCTCGTCACCTCATGAATGATAGGAGAACGCCAGCAAATTAAAAACGCGACGCACCTCAAGCGGCCTTAAGTGAATGATAAATCTATCAGACGGAGAATGAGCTGTCCTCCTCAGCTGATAATTATTTAAGCCGCGATGATTTAGGTTGGATTTGGGTTGATTATTGTCATTAGCATTATGTGTTCTGGCTGACTGCATAATTAAGAGAGCGGGGGGGAAAAGGACAGATGAGGTTTCCAAATGAGCAGATCATTTCTGGGTTTTGGAAGCACTAGCAAAAGCAGCAGGCTAACAGCTGAGCTGGGAACAATTATTCTAATGACCTGACAAATGCAGATGCCGTAAATTAGATTTTTACCCGCAGCTGGTTACTACGCAAAACCAGCAGTGCCTCCCACCCCCTTCATGCCAGCACCTTCCATAATATGCAAAGGGTAAAAGACGCATATTCTTTTCTGAGGTTCCTTAAAATGGAGGGATGACAGAGAGGTCACTGCTTTTCTGGTCCTGGAGTAGCCGTCGTATAAATCACCTTTCAGTAGGACTGTGTGCAGGGATCGTGTGCCGACATCATGCTTAAGATCACTCTACAGGGCTGCGCCATTTAGATGGATGGATGAACGTGGACGTGCTAGGATCTTTTGGGTTGCTGACTCCAGCTGACCGCTCTTTGCTTGATCTGCTTTCACGGAATTAACTTGTGCAAAAGCACGTTTTCAAGTGAATTTGATAAAAAAAAAGGACAAAATTATTTAAGTTATTGCATATCAGATATATATTTAATGTATTTAGGTTATAAGAAAAAAAATATAGGCTAGGCATAATGCAAATTATGTTATTCTTTGGACACTGGAATTTGGAATAAATAATTTATTTATGTTTTGCTGTTTGTCAGGTTTATACAAGCGGGATAAAGGTATGATCAGATGCCAGCAGGCCTTGGGAAAGCGCTTGGCATTTAGCTGTTATTTGGGATACAGAATGCCATTTTCTCTAAGACGTTAAACTCATCACTCTGACACACTGATCCCAAAAACACCTTTACGGCGAAGGGAAGAGTTACAATTAAGATGCGTTTAGAGGGATTTCAACCCGCGACTGTTGCATCCTTAGCATTATGCTCTTATCAGCTGAGTCACAGGAGAAACGCGAGAGAGGGCACTGCTGTTTTAAAGAATAATACCACAAACTTTGAGTTACTTCACCGCGGAGAGATGGTGAGTGTGCGATGCAGACGCAGGGTACTCGACCCTACGCGCACGACGAGAATGAAGCCAAATTTATTTTTCCATCTGTTTTGATATGTGAGCTGGTTCATAATTTCCATTTACAAACCATTCAGATGTGTTTAAACAGTTTATTCGGTAACGTGCGTACGGTGATTTCACTTTGAAGAACAAAGCGATCTGTTCGCTTGTGTAATAACACATTCCTCTAATCATTCCTGCACTATGCTGTTATGTTTTCTTTGCCCCCCATGTTGTAAATTATCGGAAAAAAACACAGATATGCTTCTGGTGGACTGTTCCTTTCAGCCTCTAGCGAGATCTAGGCCATATTTAGAAAGCAGATTTCCATAGAGATTTCCATAGGCTGGCTATTTCATCCACACGTGGAATAACACACGACGGTTGATGGAGGGAGTGGGTCTACAGGCAGATATGAGTTTGAAAAGCAGCCCCGCGAGGTTCAAGCTAATGGCGGCGATCAGAGGTTATTGATATTCCTCTCAGCCCTGGTTGGGTGACAGAGGGAGCGTGGCACCCCCTCAACACACAGGGCCCGGCAGATACTTTACAAATCGGCCATGTTCTCATAGCAAGGTGCCTGGCCTTCCCCCTGTATTCCCGGGAAAGACATAAGCGCGAGAGCTGGCTCCTTCGATCTCCCAGAATCCTTCTCATCTCCAAAACGGGTCATATAGCTCCTTCATCAGTCTAACCTCTACCCATTCTCACTGTTTATTGCGTAAGCACTGCAACGCTGTCTCTTACCGGTATTGTTTTACTTCACTGTGACATCTGCATCTGTTTTATTTTTTTCTGTTTGCTAAGTGCCACACAAATCAAATCCATAAATCTCGTCTATCATCCTAATTGTTGTATTTAAACTGAAAAATATCCAGAGAGGAATTTACAAATAGGAGAAAAGTAACAGAAAGACAGAGAGCAACAGAAGGATTTCTTTCTGCCTTTCACCCCCAATTTTCCCACAAATTATTACGCTGTTTCCCTGTTTAAAACGCTGGCTTGCACGACGTGCTCAGCGATATGAAAAGACAGAATATAGCAAGAAAATTTATGAAAAAAGTCTGTCAGCGAAAATGCAGCTGGTTTGGTTAGGGATGTATTTTTACCCTTTACAGGTACATCAGCATTGCTGAATAAACTCAGGATTTACCGAGTGTTATTACGGATTAAACAATGAGCCGAATGAAGTTCAGAGGGATTCCAGGTTTAAGGTTCCCCAAAAGACCCTCAAGCAGAAAGCATCCCAACTGGGAAAAATGAGAACTGATTAATAAAAGCTGATTTCTTTGCTCTGGCTGCATCACGCCAATTTGGCTACATGAAATAAAATTTCTTTGCCGCATAGTGCATTAAAAATCAACACCAGCACGGAAATGTCGCCGGTGTTCCGAGACCGATGACCAGATTTCCCAGAGTGCCGTCAGCTGGTGTAACAAACATTCATCTTACAAAGGAGTTTTTGGTTACAGAAGATAGCTCTGTGACTTTCCTGCTGTCTTTTTCTGACAGTTTCCGGTTTTGCGAGTTTCTACACCCCATGCTGTGGCCCGCTAATGCGATGGATGGGGGCTGGACCTCCTGCATCTGCCCTCCCTCCTCCCTCTGTCTGGGGAGGATCTCTCCTGAGGTCCCGGTGACTAATGCGGACGGAGCCCCTGCCAGCCCTTGGCGACGGAGAGCAGCGTCCTGCTGCAGCCGCTTTTCCGGCCCCATCTCAAAGCATCTACGTCCCAGAGCCGATCGGATTGAGACGTGTTCCACCATCGGCAGCAGAAGGGATTTAAAATGGAAACGGAATTGGCCTTTCTTGCCAAGCGTATTGCACATGTCTGGAAACTTTTTTTTTAATAACAAAAAGAGATTTTTGCAGATTTTATGGGCAATCGTTTTTTGTTTATGATATCTGACAGTGCGTTATTACTTAATACAGGCTTTTAACCTCCCTACTATATTATCTACAAAAACATATATGTATGTCTAATTTTACTTTGAAATAACTTTTCTGTGTTGTACTTTTAAAGGGTGGCGGAGAAACAAACGTATATGGTCCTGGAGATCTGGAAATCTGCAGAAATATCTCAGACTCTTGGATATGATTCATTATCTGCATCAGTAATTTTGAACGTTTCCTTTTTATTGTACAAAACATTCCATACTGTGTCTGCAGCAATTCCTTACTGTTTTTCCCACCGAGTTGCATCTTCTATTGTTCAAGAGTAAAAAAACCTGATCAGACTACTGCAAACAAAGTATGTACCCCTGTGTAGGTGTAGCGCTCAAATGAACACTGGAAATGGATACACCGAGGAACAGTTAGCAGATCATTTATGCAGCCCCTGGTCACATGACCCTTCTCTCAGCATTCATTGGTCCACTTTTGATTACATCAGAACACTGAACAATTTACACTTCTACAATAGGTATGCCTTAATTTTCACTCTGCATACATAATCATTATAATCACAATTATAGGTAGCATCAATCTGGAATGCTTGGACAGTTTCAGTGTCTTGGCTTATAATAGAATGCATTATAGTATTCAGCATGGTTAAGAAAATGATACTCTTGATCTTTGACAAATGCATAGCTTTGCGATGATCTGGTACAATTTTATCAAAGCCATACAAAGTAGACCCAATCCGAAGCTGTCTTCCAACATCTGTATTCCCATCTGGCAGTGTAATTAACTGCCGGTTTAATGTCTTTTCCCGATTTGAATAAGAGCCCCTTCTATATTTGGTAGCCATGTGATCAGCCTGTATTATGAACCGATCATTAGATGTGTAAAGCCACTCATTTTTTCCTCCATTTTTGTCATGTTTTATATATGATATGGGATTTTCTCGCCTAATGAACACATCTCACTTACTGCTGGTCGCTCCTCTCTTTCACATTCACCGTAAGCTAGGCCACTGTGAATTATTTTTCAGTTGTTTATTTACTCGGGAAACCTGGACGGGTTTGTAAGAATGTGTTCCTGAGCGGGAGGAAGCAAATTATTCATCTAAATACATTTTAATGGCATGAATGTGTAGCGCAGTCTATTTCATATATGAGGGCTTCTTGTTGTGGCAGTCACTGCCCACTAATAATCTCCTGATGGTAACGTGTAATTTAGCAAAATTATTTATATAAAATATTGTACCTTCAGCACAGCTTCTCAGGCCTAATCTCGCAGTGAGAATTCCTACATCTATGAGGATCATTGAACAGGTTAATGTTACACCCTTAGCATAAAATTATCTCCGTAATGGCCAGCAAATTGGGCAAACGAATTGATCTGGCTCTTTACCAAGCAGAAGACAATATTTTTTTAAGGCGGGGGGGAAAACTCTCTAAATTGTCACCATATTGCTCTTCCCATTTAAGTCCCCGGCGGATTACAGAATTGAACGGGTCCTTGTAGTCTTGGCTGGTTCCAATTGTCTGCCTGACTCCAACACCTGACACCAATTATGATGCCAAAAGGTAGGCTTCATCATCTTTGAGGAGCTTTTTTGGATTCATCTGGCTATAAACAATGTTGTCGTTGTATTCCATTGTTTTTTCCGAAAGTTTTATTTCGGTACATAGTATTGGGGGATTTTTCGTTGGCTTCTGTACGTAATTGAGGGATAGGATTGACTAATATTTTCATATGAACCGACAAACTGTCACATCTCAGTAGGTCATTTCGGTGCGGTGTTTGAAGGAAATAATGACAATGTTGGCAAAAAGAGTTAGAAGTATCCTTTATTTTCATGAGGAATTATTTAAATGTGACATTTCTGGGCAGAGAAATGATAAGTTGAATCAGAAGCATTTTGGGCCAGTTTTTACACTATCCTACGGTGACTGTGCTTACCATCCAGTGCCTATTACAAATAGTAAATATGGCAGATTTTACATATATTATTATCTGCTTATATGTTTCACTTTTTTAGGCTACATTCCCCGGGATGCTGGTGTGGACAAAACCCCCTGACTGATCAGTCTGTTCCTTCACTTTCTTCCAGGTCCGGAATAACAGAAAGCAGCACAGTGGATGACGGGATAAAAAGGATAAAATTGGACAGATCAGAGAGACGAATGAGAGGGGAGACCACGCCCACCGGCCAATGATCGAGAGGGAAGACCACGCCCACCGGCCAATGATCGAGAGGGAGGACCATGCCCACTGGCCAATGACTGAGAGACATTACAAACCAGGGAAGGGAGCTTCACTTTGAAATGGGGAATTGAATCTAATGGGGGTGATTTTTCAACAGGCGGATCACAGGACAGTGTACTGGACTGCTCTACATTCACAGATTGGTAATAAATTACTTACCCAAGCTGGCCATGATGTGTGTGACAGCAGTATGAGGACAGAAAAATGATCTTAAAGGACATCAACATGTCCATTTCTCATCATCAAACACGCACAAATCAGTGACAAACATGCCAAGATAAATATCATCAAGTATAGCCAATATGTTCTTCATATTACGAAACATAACGTCTGCTGTATTCGTTAGTCCTTCCAACATCTATGACATGAATGGATGAAACATGGAATTCACTTAAATATCCATCCATCCATCCATCCATCCATCTTCTAATTGCTTGTCCTCCGACCTGAGGCCTGTCCCAGGCAGCACAGGGCAGTAGGCAGGGGTACCTGAACAGGATGCCGGTCCATAACAGGGCACACAAACACACATAATCACAAGCCATTAGCAAATTAGAGACACCAGACCATCTCACTGTATGTCTTTGAACAGCGGGAGGAGCACAGAAGCAGCACAGGGAGATTATGCCAATTCCATGTACATGAGGTGTTGGCAGTCATTGTAGTTAACGACACATTTTCAAAGACAGATTATATCTGTGAACATCTGGCTTTCAGTCCAATCAACACTGTATAATAACTATGAATGGAATTAATTTAAATATCTATTTTTAAATATGTCAATCTACTGCATGCATATGCTTTTAGGTTTACAGGAAAAATAAATATCAGTTTAATTTATATAATAAATAGTCCAGGTAGAAAAGCCATTATCTCCGGTTTTCATTTACATCGTTTACAGACATCGTTCAAATATTATTCACAGTAATTGCTTTTAAAGGCACGTATGAGTGCCTTTGCGACTCTCGCGGCTCTCGTGCGGCGCAACTCTCACAAGGAGCTCCGCCTCCGCCATTCGCCACTGTCAGCACCGGAGCTTTGTGCGCAATCAGAGCCTAAACGAAAGGAGGGTAATTAGCACCGTGATTAGCCGATCAATCCTGAGCGCAGCCCGCAATGGGCTCCAACGCCATCCTGTTACGCATGGGGTTACAGAGCCAAGGTGAGTTCAGGCCGACTCTGATTCCTTCCCCATATGGGGAGGGGGGGGGCTCTGACTTATATTCAAGCCATGCCAAGCAGGCCTCCTGCCCCCCACCCCCGCACCTGTGTTTGTCTTCAGGTCCCTGGAGCCACAGGCACCGTCTGTCAGGCCTCTCCGCCACTGGGGGGCCATGTGGTGGGGCGTTATTGTGGTGAGATTTAGGTTGGGGCAGTCGGTGTTCTCTCAGTGCACGCACTCACATATGTCTTCATATCTATCTATTCATCCATCCATCCATCCATCCATCCATGCATATATACATACATACGAGTTCTCAAACATTCCTCTACTTTGACATTGCTTTTCA
>JAODKE010000067.1:100306-111288 GCA_026779605.1 Mormyrus hasselquistii
TTATAACTCATTCCTATTCCTTATGCTTTGCTTGTTGTGTGCTGGGTTTGTGATGGGGGGGGGGGAGGGGGAGGTGGTGTGGGGGGGGGGCAACAAGATAAACAGCAGCACAATGAGGGATTAAACGGTAGTGCAATTAAAGACAGGACAGTGAAAGACAAAAACAATACAATACAGGAATTTTAGCAATACAATTCATCGCCCCCCCCCCCCCATATTAAAATGACTGAGTTATTACATACTGTAACATATGAATATGTAACTTGTTCGCCCCACGCCCTGTTGGATGAGAAATTCCCCTACAGCTGCTTATCTGCAGGAGGAACGACTGCTCTCTCCCTCACTTGCCCTCAAGAGCATGTCTGCGCAGACGCACCTGAAAAATGAATTCGTACAGAATCCATCTCAGCCTTCAAAATTCACCGTACCCTTAAAAGTGAGATTAAGCTCAGCATGTCCAACAGCGATCATTCATCCGGGGAAGAGCAGAGGAGCAGCCATAGGTCTATGCTCAACAGCCAGAAGGAAAAGTCAATAAACGTTTTCAAGTCAAACAAAAAAGCAAAGTGGTGATTTTATGTTGAAGACTATACTGAGAAGTCACGCTTGTGTCATTGTATTTTCATGATGATTTATTTCAACTCTTAAAAAGCGCAAAATCCCATTTGCTGTTAGGCTCCAAATCTGAGCATTTGAGCCCCCCCCCCATGTGTCATGTTGTTCCCATTTGTCCTTTAACTCAACCACTGTGTGTCTCAACCCAGTCTTTGGGGGTCCCACGGTCTATGTTTATGCTCCCTCCCAGCTCCCGACCTAGACTGTCTGGGGGTCCCCACGGAGCAGATCGAGAAACACTGCGATTAACTAACGGTTACCTCAGTATCTGCTGCTGCTGTGACCTGCAGCTTGGACTGTGTATGTACGTCTGCACGCTGTACATGTCCAGTCAAAGCACCGTTCTGCACCCAATTATCCAGCCTAAGCCTGCAAATATTTGGACATGTCTCCGCTTATTTCCCTGCCTTATCTCCAAGGCATCAATTCCTGAAACTGTGATATTTACCAGGGCACCGTCAGAAGCTCTCCATCCTGGATGTCCATTTTGGACAGCTGACATGGCGACGTGTATATATGTACTGTAAAAGTGCATCACTAATTGTCTCATTTTACATCTTTCTTTAAAGAAGATGCTTCGGTTGAAAAACAAGTAAATCACAGATGCAAATTCCCACCAACATGCATTGAGATTGAGGGGCTCACATTATTTCTGTGAATCCAGGATGCATCCACACACCATGTTTGGGGCTTGTTTGCTGCGATGCAGTGAAGCTGGTGCCCCCATGCAGTGACACTGTTACCCCCATGCAGGGACATGAAGGACGGGCTGCGAAGGACAGGCTGTGGAGGATGGGCTGTGAAGGATTGGCTGTGAAGGATAGACTGTGAAGGATTGGCTGTGAAGGATAGATTGTGAAGGATAGACTGTAAAGGATTGGCTGTGAAGGATAGATTGTGAAGGATGGGCTGCCCTGTCTTTTGAGTTCTATTGCAAAGGGGAAGACCTGCATCACTATTAGCCAGGAGCCGTCCAAAGAGACTGGGCGGTTAGACCACTGAAAAAGCTGCACCTTGGTGCAGTAGTAAGGACAAATCGCTCCCTGGGGGGGGGGGGGGTTACCTGGGTGTGGCTTATGTCTCAGGAATGTGACGTTTGACCTGAATGGCGAAGTGGGGGTGGGGGGCATATGAAAAGGAGGCCCACATTCCATTGTTTGGTTAGGTGGATAGGGTAAAATACCTGGAAACACACACATGACATCTGTAAATGGAGCCCCAGATAGCATAAGTGCAGCCCTGGTGCATGTCTGTACAGGGACCTGCTTTATGTAAACTTCACTTCCCACATGACAACAGACATTTTGCTCTGTATCTCCCAGCAAATTGAAGGGAAAGCTTTTTTTGTCAGACATTGAAAACTGTACAGTGAGGCTAAATGAACAAACGTCTGCAGTGTGTAGGAAACAAAATTCTCTTTTTCGCCTGTAATAGACAAGGACAGGCTGGCCTGAAAGGTCAGGGGTGCTTCCTTTGACTACAGGTTGCAACCACATGACGCTAGTGCATTGCATGCTGAAGGTTTTGATGTCTTTTTCTTGATGCAAAATATGTATCACAGAAGATACTGATTAACCAGCATGAACCACGAAAGTTGTGGTCTCAATTGGGCATGACCAAAGGCGTGACAAAGGCGAGTGGTTCTATATTATATTTCCTTTAGGTATCACAATAGGTCCAGTCAAATATCCCATAAATAGTGGATCCCATGAATGTGATTATGTGCTCATTTCTAGTGCAGAGATATTCTGCATGTGTTGATTGTTTGTACAGGAAAATTATTTCTGTGAATTGTGCCACAACATAGACTTTCTACAATATACCACATTGTTCTGAAACAATGTTTCAGATCTCCAGTGACTATCGTTCTGTCAGGTCTGGAAGATGATTAGTGTTCTATTGAACAAAGTGAACACATACCTTTAGCTTCATATGTGTGAATTCAAAGATCTCCTCATTCAGAAGAATGGAACACCAGTACCTACAGTAACTCTAGCTGTCCTCAATCTCCAATCTCTAAGGCAGTATTTTTCAACCTGGGACCCCCAGATGGTCCACATTTTTGCTCCCGGTCAGACAGTCCACATTTTTGCTCCAGTGCAGCAGTGAGCTGGGAGGGAGCGAAAACATGGGCTGTCCGGGGGTCTCTGAGGACCGGGTTGAGAAACACGGCTCTGAGACTGCAAAGCTGCAGCCTGAAGGAGTTTTTATATGTGTCAGCACTGGTTTGCAGAACCAGTAAGAAGCAAGAGCACCCAAAGGTTGATCCTAAAAGATCCTTATGGAAAATCGTGAAAACGACACATCCCCTTGTGCATTCATGCGACTCATTTTGCTCCAATGCTTAAGCCAAGGATTTGCGACAATTCAGCTGTTGACTTTATTACGCGGAGCGCCAGGGCATCTCCGCAGGAAGGCGGAGGTCAGGACCGTCGCTGGGGCTGCATCACCGGCGCCTCCCGCGACCACACAAAGATGGTGAAGATGGAGGATCAAATGAACCCCCCAGGGGACAAACGGCTGCCAGTGCCAACGAAAAGTCTGAGGAGCTTCCCCCCCCCCGCCGAGGATACTTACGCTGATGCCAGGACACGTTTTCTGGTGCCCGAGTCCAAAAGCGTGGAAGTGTGTCTCATTTCTGCTTCCCAGAGTACCTGCCGCAGAATCTCGCTCATCTTCCCTGCTTCAGCTCAGAAGCACTATTTCATATGTGCCCCTGGATGTTGCTTATAGCACATACAGTTAACATTTATCACTAGACAACTGTGCACACAGAGTTAAACAGAAGTACAAAAATATACGACAAAGAAAATTGGGTAACACTTTACTTAAGGCCATGTTTTTCTATCAATTATGAAGATCTCAGCTATAATGCACTATAGATACCTTCATAATGCAATGCAAAGCTTCCTTAATGCTCATACTAATGCATTCATAAAGCATTCATAATGCATAAAATACATAACTATATGCCTTTTGATAAATACTGATAGCCATGTTTATAATGCTTTATGAATGCATTACTTTTTGTTATGAACGTGTTTATAAATTACTAAAAACATGGCCTTAAGTAAAGTGTTAGCGAAAATTGTCATACTGTAAAAATTTGCAGTTATGGTTCATAATTTGTTTCATGCTTTTAAAATTTCAGGGATTTCCAGGATTATCAGTTTATAAATGTCTTTTTGTCGCTGTTTATAGAGTGACTGAGTATTTGTTGCTGTGAGAAAAAAGCCAATAGTCTTTGCTTCAGTTGGCAATATTTTACTTCCTTAAAATGTAATATTACAAAGATTTTTATGGCGAGGGACTTCTGCATTCTTTTGCCACCTGTAGTATCTCATTTTCTACATAAATGAGTCATGTAGACATATGTTGATAAAGGTTTTTACCTCAAAGAAAAACACGGTTTGATATAGTATACAACGGCCATATAATTTTTTTACTCAGATTTCAATGAGTTATCCATGAGTTAATCAGAATTTAATATGTCTAAGGACTAAAATTCATAATCATACTTGAGAATCTTCAGAATCATCCAAATTTAGATGACAGCTGTACTCCTCTCCATGGGAGCCAGAACAGTTTGCACCTTTTGCAAGACGGCTATCGGGGATCGCCATGGTGACACTTAGGTTAGGTGTGGGGATGGGATATGTTGTCTCAGAAGGCTGAATGTCAAGCTTCTGAACATTGGCGTGAGTCATCATGACACAATGAGAAAACAATGAAGGTATAAAGGTATTTTGCCACTTGACGACAGCAAGTTTTGTAAAAAATGCTCAAGAATGTAAAGAAACGTATAGTTCAGGCTTGCTTAGTATTTGAGTCATTGCTACGTTTAAAGCACTCCCCAAAAATTCCTGCCTCAAGTTCTATCAAAGGTCAAATCGTCAACAGCTATAAGTCTTGCACAAGTTGCCAACTTGCACAAGTTACTCAAGGCAATGAAGTTAAGTATACGGCTTAATTAAATGTTTTTAAATTTGCCTGACGTAGTGATTCAGCGTGGGCACTTTTCCGACCGTCGATGGCATTTTAAATCAATTACGCTGAACCCCGCTACCGCCGCTGCCAAATGCCGCTGTGAAGGCCCCCAGAGCGATATGACAACATGCACACTTGATTGGTATGCTACATTAATTTCTAGACAGTGTCATAAATACTACTGTTTCACATATGTCACGAATCGCTGGAACGAGGCTGTGCACAGCCGTTCAGCCATACAGTATTCTGGCAAGCAGCTACAATATTGATAAGCACTGGCTCACCGGAGCCCACCTGTAATATGCTGCACTAAATTATAGGGAGTAGGTCTTAGATGGAAGACCTTTAAAGAACGGCAGATTGGGAATTGATATCAGTACCTGAGACACAACATTGCTGATATCTTTTCGTCCAAATTTGAACACATATTGGTTAGTAAATGTCCTACAAGTCAATGGAACATGTTTCCAGTAAGGTGACTGAAGCTCAAGAATGCTATATCCTGCCAGCCTTCTTTCGTC
Organism: Mormyrus hasselquistii; assembly: GCA_026779605.1. NCBI lineage: Eukaryota > Metazoa > Chordata > Actinopteri > Osteoglossiformes > Mormyridae > Mormyrus > Mormyrus hasselquistii. Next base: position 105,430 of record JAODKE010000067.1, read on the forward strand.
ACTGCTTTTTTCTGCAAATAAATAACAGGGCCCTACACCAGCCATTTTTAGACTAACTTAGTTTGGTAACCATGTGAGTAATTATTTACACTTCATAATGTGAGGTGGGCGGCATTAGCACCTGCCTGTACAGACATTTTGAAATAAAACAGGGTATCTGACAGGTGGGTGACACATACCTGCACACACACAAGCCTTACCTAGACGTACCCATTTCAAACACGTTGCAGGCCAGAGTGTTTCAGTGAGGCTGATCTCAACAATGACTTACTCCCCGACATTCAGCAATAGACATCTTACAATATTATTTTTACGAACAAGGATGAAGTTTGATTTCCTGGCTTTTTTCTCAGTGCTGTTCAAAGGTCACTACTGAGAACATTATAGAGGAGCAGAATGAGGCAGCAAATGGTATTTTAAAACCTCTTTTGATGGTACGTTGCCTCAAACTAAAGGGCACAAAAGACAATGCATCTACTGTACTGAAGGTACTTGACTCTAGTTATTGACAGAAAATAACTTCTGCTTGAACAAAAGTATTCCAAGGGCTTGTTAGCTCACTTTCCTGCATTATATTCCTATGTATAGCCTCTTGTTGTGAGGGCTGAAAATATTTAATACCCCTGGACTTGTTAACCTTAATTAGTAATGACTGGGCTTTCAAAGTGCATTATGAAAGGAATGGAAAGGTTATGAGGGTTAAACATTTCAAATATCCTTTGTCTGCAACTCAGTGTTAAATTGTAATTCTTCCAGACACTGCACTTAAGGAATTAAATGTTGGCTAAACGACCCAGCGTGATTTAGGAGTGGAAGCACACAGGATGGCTGTATACACGTTACTTGCCATTCCCCATTCTGCAAACTTCCCCATAAATGTGAGTGGCGTACTTGTATATAAACATCAGATCTCTGGGAGCTGGCAATTATATGGTACATACGCTGCCTAGGTTATCTGCGGGCTGCCGGAGTGCGTGGTAATGCATTGGCAAGCTACATTTTAGAAGGTTTTAGAAGATGTTGCTTCTTTCTGTGGTGTGCAAACCAATTATAGCCGCATTTCGATGGGAAAAAAAACAATGTAAAATTTCTTTTGATTATAATTTGATGGATTTTTGAGCTGTGTATTAAATTTTAACTATAGGTATGGTACAATGCAATGAATTCTAGTTATAGATATCTGTGCTTAACAAAGTATATATACATATTTTCATGTGAATTAAATTACGTAAAGGCTTGGAATTTTACATCGGGCTTTATATTTTTCCCTAATCATAATAACTTTCATTAGATGTTGGAATGGGAGTTACATGATGCTGAAATCTGACGAATATATTTTTCATTATAATGGTACAAATTTAGGAAAATTTGCATTAGCGGCAAAATGTCATGTTTTGCCATTTTCCAGAATAAGAAACAGAATAATCATCTGTATTATAATGGTTTCCAGACATAGTAAACAGCATGAATGTGATAATGACACAAATGGTGCACAATGTTCTTTTTTAAATATAATTTATATTACACTATTTGCATAAAAATTAGGCAAAAGCGACATTAAGAATGTTTTCATTTATTTGGAGCAATGGAAAGAGAAGTTTTGGCCTGAAAAGTTCAGTTTTTTATTTTCACTAAACAACCAAAATTAGTGGTACTTTGAAACCTTCAAATTGTATAACCAGCAGACTCCCTGACACAAATCCCATGATGCCTCAGTCCAGGTTGGGTTATGATTAACCACTTTTAGGAAGAAGAACTTAAACACATTTGTCTAAATATCAGTATAAGACACTTCTGTCCAAAATATATGTTATGTAGTTACTGTTTCTAACGTTCCTACAATTTTCAAGGTTTACATTTAACATTTAGATGAACAGACACAAAATGCTGCAAAACACAAGCGCACTTCGAGTGGACAGCTAAACACAGTCTCCGCTAACAGACTGACGGAAACGCTAACGAAAATTGAATAGCAGCTCGTCCACTGCGACTGGTGGAGCGGAGGAGGATTGAGATAACCACGTTCGTCACGCCGCATCTGCGAATGTACAACTTAGGTTGGAGGTTTATCTGGAGCAGCAGGGAGAGCGATTTCCGAGTTACGCACGCTCATGCAAATGCATCGCTATCGCTATTATTATTATTATTATTATTCCCACCATGTGCGGTCCCAATAAGAATAATAATAAAAAAAGGCTTTTGCTTTGGGTTTAATTGTCACAGGCACAAGCGAAAGCACCGCACATGTGCGGCAAAACGGGGCCGCTTTCGGTCACGTTCGATCATGGGCTTCGCTGAGACAGATTGGGTGCCATAATGTGCTATTGAGCCTTACAATCCCCATCTGCTATGGAGAGCCAGCGGACTGAAGAAGGAATGAGTTGCTAGCAGGATGATGGAGTATGTATTAAAAATAAAGCATACAGTGTGGTTCAGGTTCAGGCTATCGACACTTAGACTTCCTCTCAACGTTTTGCAGCTCTAGTAGTTCCATGAAAGAACTCACCTCTTTCTTACTCTGATTGATCGTGGCCTATTTATAAAGAAAATATGACAGGGAATCTTGGGAAATCTGCGGAGGGCAGTGGTACATGCGGACAGGGTCGCACCTTACTTGGGGGAGTATGTTGGCCAAATGTTATGTTGGGAAAGCGAACGGTGTTAAGCAAAGCGTCCATAATCTTTCTCAGAGTAACGACCGATTTCAGTGAGGGCTTGTGTTTCTTTACCATTGTTCTGGAAAACTGGATACTGTCAAGGGGGGATAGAAGGCATAAGCATGTGGACACTGATGCATTTTTTATCATTTTCTCTCTGTATATCACCACAATGGATTCGAAATGAAGCAATCAAGACCTGAGGGAAGTATAGATGTTCAGCTTTAATTTAGGGGGTTTAACAAAGGTATTGAATTACACTGTAAAAAATTACAGACATTTTTCACAGTCTCTTCATTTTCAGATGCTCAAAAGTGATTGGACAAAGTAATATAATATAAAATATATGTATTGTTTTAATACTTGGATGAAAATCCTTTGCAGACAAGGACAGCCTGAAGTCCAAAACCCATGGACATCCCCGAAAGCCGAGTCCCTCCCCTGAGATGCTTTTGCCGCCTTCGGTTCCTGCTTGTTAATTAGTCTGATTGCCTTCGGATTTGTCTTCAGTAACCGAAACGCATTGCTCTGTTGCTCTGTCAATAAACACCAGTGACCCAGTTAAGTGGCCAGCTTTACATGCCTGTACCATGACACTGTCTCTCTGTGTTTGACAGACAGTGTGATACGCTTCTGATCATGTGTCCCTTTCTTTCACCACAATTTTCTCTTCCCACCAAGTTGATCTTGGTTTTAACTTCAAAAATCTTAAAAATGAACCATATTCCAGATTTTGGCAGGTTTTTTAGGACGTTTTCTGCCAAAGTTTAATCTAGTCCTACTGCTACCATTTGCATCCAGAGGTAAACCCTCTGTATTTACATTCATGAAAAGGTCTCTCGACAGCGATATGTCTACCTCCTGAAAAGTGCTCTTGGCCTGGCTAGATGTTGTGAAGGGGCGCTTCTTCACCGAGGAGAAAATTCTGCGATCAACCACATTAGTTGTATTCTGTTGTCTCCCCGGCCTTTTGGAATCGCTAAGCTCATTCATCCTGGGCTGTGCTGCCTGAAGACCCCAAATGTTCAAGATATCCTGCCTGCCCTGCTGCCTGCAACGTATCCACTACCTGTGACGTCCTATCAGCCGGCTCGCCCATCTGCCTGTGAAGTCTTCTCTGAAGGTCCTGCTGCTTTAGCACCGTTCATCTGAAGCAGCTCCAGCACTTGCCTGTCATCACCTTCCTGCTCTCCCCCCCCCCCCCCGCTCGGTGCTAAATGTTAAGATTGGGACAATGTGAATTTGGATTTTGCCATCTTGATCAATTGACTCTCCCTGCCAGCCCCTGGAGGATGGGCTCCCCCTCTGAGTCTGGTTCCTTCTAAGGTTTCTTCCTTCTAGGGAGTTTTTCTTTGCCACTGTTGCCTCTGGCTTACTCACTGGGAGCTTTGGGTGGGGGTGCTGTCTTTGAGACAATGTAATGTAGTGAAAACATGCTATACAAATTAAATTGAATTGAATTGGATTGAATTGCACCAGTGCGTTCCTTCATTTGAAGAAGGTACTGAATTGTTGATTTGGACGCTCCTCGGGTTTTAGCAATCTCTCTCGCAGGTTTATTTTGTTTTTCAGCCAAACGATGACCTCCTTTACTTGCATTGACACCTCTTTGTACCTCAAGTTGAATTCCAGTTAATAGCTACCAAATGCAAATTCAGTGCTTGGAATCAGCTCCAGACCTTTTATCTACTTAATCTGTCATGGAATAACGAGGGAACTGGCCACACCTGGCCAAGAAACTGTGTGTCAGTCACATGTCCAATTACTCTTGAGCTTCTGAAAATGGAGGCACTCTGGGAAAAATAGCAGTACCTTCTGAAAGCTTAATACAAAACCTTTGTTAAACTCATTAAATATACCTACATCACATCTTGATTGCTTAATTTCAAATCCATTTTGATGGTATACAGAGATCAGATTACAAAAATTGCAAAAATGCCCAAATACCTATGGACCTAACCGTAGATGCAGAAGTAACATGTTGCATATAAGATTCACGCTGCCCTATGATATCCATGCACAAAAATAAGTAACATTATAGCTATAGGTGGTTATATATTAATAGCTATTTACCCATATGTCTGTGATGATAATCCGTGCATGATAGGAGTCTACATCTGGTTTATTGTACATAAGAATCCATCAAATACTGAAATACCAGACAAACCACATGAGGCAAAAAAATCAAATAAAGTCATTGCATTTTTGAAGATGAAACAAACCCAACTGGAAAGAGAGACGCTAAACACCAAGATCTTTCGGTCGTCTACTCTGTCAGGGACTTGCTGCAACCTGGAAAACTGCAGTTGCAGTGTAGAGGTTGGATATGCTCACACTGGAATGCTGGCAGTTTAAAATAATTAGAGTGGGGCCACTTTTACGGACTCTGAAGCCCGAGATAGAGAAAATATGATACTGGCTGCGGGAGCCGATAAGACAAGGATCTCAGACGTAATTAGTGGCATTAGGTGTGCAGGCGGTGGGACACAGCAAAACAGGAACTGGTTGGAGCTGCTGGGAACTGGTTTAAGAGTCACATGGGCAGGTTCTGTGCTATACTACATTCCAGCAGTGGGATTATCAATAGCCAGCAGAACGACACTGCAATAGTTCAGTGCTTGTTGGACATAGTGCTGAAGTTGAACAAACAAGCATATGCTGATCGTTTTTTATGTTAACAGATATTCAAAAAATATCTTAATGTGTGTGTAAATTATATAAATTACTGTAAAGAGCTCAGCTTGTAAAAATATACCACATTAAATTAAAAAGAATTAAAATTAGGGGTATGTAACTTATTTACGTTTTACAGTTATTAACTAATTTGCTATTCTGATCCTGCAGTGTTTTAAATATAAAAAGACAATTTGACTAATTTCTGTGCCAAGAACCAATACAAGTGTTGGACTCCACACTTTAAACACCTGCACTTCACAGGACAGCTGCGTAAGCACCCAGGTTTCACACAGCAAGTGCTGTTTTGTCCTTAATGTTGAATTACTTTTTCCACCTTCCATCTACTTTTCCAGCGCTCACTGTGAGCATGGGGCATCTAACAGGAAGCACAAGATAAGGGAACTTCCTGTATTTGGCGCCACCCAATCACAGGGCACAAGGCAGGGAAACTTCCTGGATGGGGTACCACCCAATCACAGGCTACAAGGCAGGGGAGCTTCCTGGATGGGGTACCACCCAATCACAG
>JAODKE010000067.1:117057-131375 GCA_026779605.1 Mormyrus hasselquistii
AAACGGATATTTATCACGTTATGGGGACATTGTGTCCCCATAAGGATAGGTAAACCTGTTCGCGCACACACACACACACACACACACATACACACCCCCAAGATGTGAGACAATACTGCTCTCCACCGACCCATCCTGTTAACAAAGAACCATTAGTTAATTACTGGTAGATGCAACAGCAAGACTGACAGTGAAGCATGCAAATACTTTCAAAGAGAGTAGTCGGCTATTCATTCAATACATTCCTTCGTGATGAAAAAATGAACTGCATAAAATAACGAGAGGAAACATTTTATGAACGTTGCTCAGATTTCAGATGAATGAAATTAGCACATGATGCGTCGTTAATGCCTCCATGCTGTGCAGGAAAAACTTTCCCAGATCACAGATGTTAGTTTATAGTACATAGAAAACACTGTCTTGTTTTAAATAATTGATTTAAATCTATATTGTTCAGTTCGGCCACAGTGCAGAGCTTTGCAGAATTTGTTTGCCGGCTGGTGTCATTTACAGACTCCACAGGTCTGTCAGAAATTCCTTTATACCGACACCTCACATATGGTCAGAAGGGTAACGACCCAGTCAGACTTTATTCAGGTCTTGCATGTTCCTCAAGGTGACTTTTTATATGATCTAAGTATTCATCTCTTACGTTTACTAATGTAGGAAGTAACTCTACTGTTTCCTTTCAAACTTCGGCGAGAACTCAGTAATGAAGGGGGCTTTTATAAATAAAGGATACAATCACATTTCGGATCAAGGTTTCAGCAGAAGTCAGTGAGTCGCTTGTGTTGCTTACGGGTTCATGTTAACATGTATAAGAATGGATTTTAAATCTTCTCCGCTGGTCTTCTCTGGATGAGGTTCTAGACACTCCTTGCTGACTGAAGATGCTGAGTTATGCAAGTGATATTGACCTTGGTGGTGTCATTGGGCATAACTGAATCGCAAATACTTAGTTTCTGTGTAATGTATATCTCAGGTGAAGACTGGATCTTTACAGTAGCAGATTTTGCTCATGTATATATGAAGAATGGGGATATATTTTCAAGCCTGCCTTATATTTCAGAGGTCAGGATATGCAGATGTCCTAAATTAGGGTTAAAAAATGGGTTCAGCCCTGGTGCAAAAATGTTCCTCAGAATCCATTTCTGTATCTTAAATTAGATTCAGAGGTACATTTACGTACAATGAGGGTACAACTGGCAGACCCTTGAGGGTACAGCCCCAGTGACAAGTAATTGTACCCTCAAAGGTACAAACTGGTGCTTTGTTTCTGACATTGTACAGCCTGGGAATTAACTGGGAATGATGCAATTTAGCTGAAGAAGTTTAAAACTGGCAGAGAGATCACACCTCTTAAGTGTTATCTGAAAAAAAGGCTCACCAGAATCAATTTTATCTGAAGGATAGGATGAGGAAATAATACAGTTCTCTCTGGAACGTGTTTTAATGAACGCAGATCAATAACTCAAGGGAGAGCCGATGTTATGCAGCAAGGTGGGGTGTAAGGAGATGTTCTAACAGGAAATGATGTCACGTGCTCCACAGAACATTGCAGTTTGGACCGTGTGTGTTCCGGAAGCCTCGTTTCCAGCGGCTCCCTAAGATAGCAGACACTCTGCCGTTGTTTTTGCAGTCGACTTGCCATATGGACTCACAGGTTTCGGGTGACGTGGCAAACTGTCGATTGTTCAGCAGGGACAAATGGTCGGCAAAAGCCAAGTGTGGCAGAGCTGACCCAAACAAATGGTAATTCACGGCCTGTCCCAGAGCGCTGTCACTGAGGCTGTTTGTTAAAAGTTAGAGTGACGGGCGGATGGCGGTGTCTGTGAGTCGTGAAAAAATAAAATTCACAGCTGCTACATGGACAGGGCAGATGCAAGGGATGGAAAAAATATGCAGTTTTGTAAGGGACAAAAACAGTTTTGCTTTGTTTAAAGCATGTATTACATTTACACAACTTAAATAAGCAACTGTTAATCTAGCAGAGCCCTCTTGAGACAACACCCCCCCCCCACCAGAAGAATTAAACAAATTGTCAAATGGTCGAATCTGATGCAAATGAATTTATCACATGCTAAAATAGTTTCTTTAAAGCTTGTTTGTGACCTTTACAGATGCATTTTTCAAATAATCAGGAAATAAATATGCAAATTTCCGAAGCTGGTCTATCAGAAGAACATGCCCTGGCGTGGACGAGATCGCGGTCAGACTCAGCCCTGGCGTGATGAGCCAACCGCCAGACAAACGCCATTTCGGCGACGGCCAGGGCACTGTTACCGAGAAATGCCTCGCAGCCACCGGCAAGTGTAAATATGGAGTACAGGCACATTTTACACCAGGGGGTTGGGTGTTAAGGCACTTAAATTCAGAGGGATGCCTGCTAATAGAGAAGTGGGTGTGAAGGGGGACAGGGACATGAGCATAGATAATGCATCCAGAGGGAGAGGGAGAGGGAAGGGGCACATGCATTATAGAGGAGCGTTTCGCTGATCTATGATTAACTCAGAGCAAAGAAATCCTTCTTTTTTGATAACGAGGAGGAATCATTTTCCCCTTCTTAATAACGAGGGGGTGGCACCCCCCCCAGTTTGACCCCTGCTATTATTGAGGCGACTTTGAGTCTTAACGTTTCGAATTTCCAGTTGCCTCTTTTTGGGGCGCCAGTCGCAGAGGATAAACAGACCACGGCTGTTCACTGGGGCAGCCTTGTGAAATGCATTCAGGCGTCTGATACATTAAGGGAAAAACGTGGAGCCTTTCCTGCTGTTTTGTCTTGTCTTTGTCAGCATTTAAGACTTCAGAAAGTCTCCTGCAGCCCACTGTGATTACGGTCCTCGCATGAGTCTGCAAATAAAAAAGAAACGATGTTTTTATGAAATAAGACCGATGAAGAGTGGCAGAGTAACTTGGCGAAAACCCATGCAGTTTTACCACTGAATCCACTCAGCATCTTCTGCTGAATGATCCAACTAAGGTCCAGCAAGAGAACAATCTCCAAAATCCATACAGTAAGTCTGTTGCTGCCTTAGGGGATTAATTTGTTGGATTGCCGGCTTGGTATCAACATATATGCCAGGAATCAGATGAACCTGTCAGAAGATACGGGGTTTTCTACATACGGTCGATACATTTCCCATGATCCTCATTTCCTAGCCTGAACAAGAGAACGGTACTTACTCAATGTGTGAAGTACAGGGTAACATAACACGCTTGCAACCCAACACCTTAGTAACCACCTAACGTTAACGTATGTGTAGCAAATTGCTGCGGATAAACTTCTCAGCTATATAAATAAATGAATGTTGCGTGGGGACAGATAGGGAACAAAAGCCAGTACACCACCAGCACCCAGCACCTTTCAGACTGAGCAGGGGAGCTCTGGTTCCTTTAGACCAGGGGTGTCAAACTCCAGTCCTGGGGGGCCGGAGCCCTGTGTAGCTTTACTTCTTTCCCTGTTCCGCCACAAATGATTCAGCTCAAGAGCTGTGTGATAATTAACACAACTTGAATCAAGTGTGTTTAATGAGGGGCTCCGGCCCCCCAGGACTGGAGTTCTACACCCGTGCCTTACCACTGTTTCCAAATCGGGTCCTCGGGGACCCGCAGACGGTCCACATTTCTGCTCCCACCCAGCTCCCTCTATGTGGAATGTCTGTCAGGGAGCTTGGAGGGAGCAAAAACATGGACAGGATATGGGACCATGAGGTCCAGATTGGGAAACACTGCAATAGAGGAGCTCACAGGGCTTATGGCAGCCACAGAAAGATACAGTGAAGAGTAGAGGATTGAGTGCGTCTGAGGGAAGCAGGGAGACCAATGAGGCAGAAGGTCCCGGTACGATGTTGGCCTGCAGGCCTGCTAGGGGGAATGTGCAGCCCTCCAGGTGGGAAAGCAGTAGGGCGTAAACTGGCACCGGGGCGTGAACCGGCAGCAGGGTGGGCTGGAAGAGTCGGCCTGGATGCCAAGCATCAGCAGGCGGGGGGCAGGGCTGCGACAGCCTGGGGGGGGGGGTCGATAAAGATCCACGCTTTCCAGAAGGTTCCAGGAAGCCCTGCGGAGGGTTAATGCGATGATTTCTAGTGAGGTCATGAAGATATCTGTGCTGGGGAGGGACTGACTGGGAGAGGTCATGCTAACAGCCCCGGGGAAGACAAACCAGAAGATACAGGAGTATCTAGGAGTAACCTTATAAATATTAAGAGTAACCTTATACATATTAGGAGTAACCAGGAGTAACCTTATAGATATTAGGAGTAACCTTATTGACATTATAAGTAACTAGGAGTAACCTTATAGAAATTAGGAGTAACTGTTTGATTATTAAATATGTCACCAGTATATGGAAAAAATATATAATGTGCCCGACACTTTCTTTTAAAGTACAAGAAACTGATGAAGCGGAAAATCAACATCATTAGATAGCGTCTCCTATAATATATAGTTATTACATTATATATCTCTAATATATTTTTATGTGCACTGTGCTACAAAGTGTTGAAGGTCCGGGAATCAGCAGACAAGATGGAGACTGGTACAGAATGAAACCAAATTTTTCACAACAAGTTAACTAGTTAAATTAGATTTTTGGGGGATTATAAGAATAACTGCTACCATAGCATGTTATAAGTCTCATCGGGTCCAATGTTTATTTTTTCATCAGGATTAAATATTTCGGGCTGGGATTACATTGTACTGGACAATATATAGGGTGATATTGTGAAACTCCTTATTTATTACAGTATTATATATGACAGTTAATATTAGTAAAAACCCGAATATACATTTTGCATTGTGTCTGACACACAAAGGGTTTGGTCTCACATTTTGCCAGAGCCTGGTAGGCTGTCACTGTTATCCACAGAAAGCATACAGCAAAACAAATCACCATACGTTGGGAGTTTCCTCTGCTGTGTGTTTGCAGGTTTTCTGATGATTCAAGATTCAATTGATCTTTATTGTCAGACCATTAAAATACATGCATACATCCGGGATGAAATATCGACCCCCGAGTCTCATGGTGCTACATATACACATTTACTCAGCAATATACTACGACAATACTAACATGTGCACATTGACAAGACAATATACTGCACTTCACACACTACATTTACGTAGTGACTATACAAGGGGGGGACCAATCTTTATCCGCAAAGGGCCGGTGTGTATGCAGGTTTTGGGGAAACCTTTAGGTCAGCTGTTCAAACCCAGGTGTGAGAGCTCTTCAGCCAATCAGTCATCTAATTAGGGGATAGCACCGAAAACTCACACAAACAACAAACCTCTCTGGGTAAGACTGGCCACTCTCGGACAAGACAATATGCTGCATGCGGTACAAAAGGAGGGAAAATCTCACCCCATTTCCATTGCTCCAGAGCCCAGTAGTGGCGAGCTTTACCCCACTCCATCCGAGACTTGGAATTGCACTTGGTGATGTGAGGCTTGCGTGCAGATGCTCGACCATGGATGCCCATTCCATGAAGTTCCTGGAAGCTTGGAACTCTGTAGTTATTGAGTCATAGCATGGACAACTCGTACGCACTGTGCATCTCAACAGTGAGCCCACTGTCTTTCGCTTTATGCGGTCTGCCGTTTCATGGCTGACTTTCTGTTGTTTGTAAACTCTTTGCGCTTTGTAATAGTACCACTAACAGTTGCCCATGGAATATCTAACACGGAAGAAATTTCACAATCTGACTTATTGCGGAGGTGTCATCGTATGACAGTACTGCGCTTGAATTCACTGAGCTCTTCAGAACGACCCATTCTTTCACGAACGCGATTACATGGCTGCCGTATTTTATGTATGTACTTGTGGCAACGTTAAACACTGGAATGCAATGATTAAGAGGCCCGATCCTTTTGCCCATATAGAGTAATAATAAAATGTTGCGTGTAACATTCCGATGCTTAGTCATGGGCAAAGTTCAAGGAAAGTTCAGTCTGAGATTTACACATTTCTCTTTCCTGTCACAGTAGGTAAGATGCAGGTCCAAAACAGCCCCCTTTGGTGTTCTGAGGCACACAGCAGTCTGCGAAGGCCTGCGATTTTAAGGAGTACTTATAAATGACTCTGGCGCTAATGAGTTCTCCGCTAGCTCCCAAGATCATTAAGGCCTGGCTTTAGCCCGGGGCTGCACACGCACTTTTTTCTTCAAAACTGTGCACTTTATCTATAATTTAGCTATCTTTCTTAAATTATTCAAGCAAATAGTGAGGGAGAAAAAATTACGAAGTTCACAAAATCAAACTCAAAATTTATATAATATACATGCGCGTATGTGTTTGCGTTCCCGTTTTAATCCCGAAGATGTTCGCTTTTCCATCCTGGATGTGCAGTTCCCAGGCCTCTGTTTGGCACTCCGACCCAAACGAAGCCTTTCGTGTCTGCCGTAAATAAATGATCGGAACGGTGGAGGTTAACAGCGCTGAGAAATATCAGTCCATTAGAAAGGCTACAGTACAATCACTCTGGGGACAAAGCCTATTAACACCAAGAGTGTTATTCAAATGTATGCTCTTTACCACATAACAACGAGAGTAATGTCAATTCAAAAAGGTCAAAGGGTTAATTAAAGACAAAGTAAGAATCTCAGTTTACTGAACCATTCTTGTAAAACTCTCAGTTTCTTAAAAGACATTGTTTTTGAAAATTTGGTACTCCTATGGAGTGTCAGTTCTTTGTAGTTTTGTAACAATATCAGTGTTATCATCGATTTATGATTTTTTTTGTTATCAGGAAACATAAATAGTTCATCCATCCATCTCTCTGATGCCTGTGTTATTAAAACTGGGTGTGACATAGGAGGAGGACTGGGCAACTAATTCCCACTGCTTTCTTTTATTTTTTTCCGATTCTGATGGACACTAGCTAACCGCTAACTAGCTAACCGCTATTAATGCTACGTTCTGGACAAATTCAAAACATTCCAACTGACCTCCCTTCCATTAAAGCGTATCATGTATCTATCTTGGGCTATAACATTGTGACACCATACATAGTCGCATTGTCAACAATTATGCTTTTCATGTAAACAGCATGCAAAGCCCAAGCAAGCAGCTGTGGCCCTAATGGTTGAAGAAACGCCCATGTAGTTGAACGGTTGATGGTTTGAATCCCCAACCAGCAAAGCAACACTAAGGTTCCCCAAGCAAAATGCTGTTCCCTGTGTCCTAAATTAGCTGCCCCCTGCTATGACATGATGTCACCCATGGGTTAAATGCAGAGGACACATTTTGTTGTGGTGTGTCAACAATGACAACTAATCACTTTCACCAATTATGCTTAGTGTGTAGAATTTCTGAGCAAGGTGCAAGAGTCATTTTTAACAGAAAATGGCGCTGCACTGATTATGACGATGCCAACTGGTTCCTTGTGGACAGCAGGTGGCAAAGGATGTGTAGCTCAGGGGAAAGGCTTCGAAGTTCACTGCTTTCTACCTTTAGTGTGCAGAGGCTGTTGTCTGAATACAAAATCTCAGGCCATTAACGGCTAACTTTCCATTTCTATCATTAAAGGAGACCTCCTGGGATTCTCTTTTTTACTCGACTGGCAGATTCAGAGTCTCCATCATTTTTTTTGTTTAGGACTTTGATGCTGCTATGAACATGAAAAGTACTGAGGATAAAGTGATGAAATGGAAATGAACAGGCCGGGTAACAAATCAGTGTTTAAGGGGGGCAGTGCTGTCCTTAATTGCGTGCATTTCATAAGACCGGCCTCCTGTGAATCTGCTGCCTTGTTAGCTAAAAAAATAAAAAGAATCACTTCACGGTGAGGAGCCGGAATGCAAATTTAAAAGCATGAAAATAATCAGAGCTCTTTGGGCCGGGCAGACGGCGGCGACATTAATAAGTAATGTCTGCTTGTTTTCTTCACACAGTTCCGGCTCGTGTGCAGCCCGTGTGAGTGACCGGCCCTCTGATCCTCTTTGAGCGGGAATGACATCGGCTCAGCCTCATGGATGAATCGCTTTTCCCTTCGTTATCTCTTCACGTTTTTCGTTAGGGAAGCCCTGCTTCGTCTTGTGGATATCCATCATTCCCACGCGTCTTGACTTGGACGGATCAAGGACGGTAAGGTGGTCTTACAAATGGACTGGGTAGAAACAGCCCATCCATGATGGAAACCCCCCCCCCCAAATTTCCTTAGCGTAATGGTTATTATGTTCGCCTGAGTTATTATTTGGTTCAAAACCAGTCACAGAGATCCAATGCCATTTCTGTGTCCTGCGTGCGTCTTGGTAGGCTGGGATTGTGTGCATGTAATCAGAAGGTTGCTTGATCAAATCCTCTTGTTGACAGAATCCCTTCAGTGGCTCTTAACCCCAATTACTTGATGCCTTTAATAAAATACTAAAAAATAATTGCTTCTCTATGGGCGTATCGACTCATGGTAGCATATTACCTGGCTTTTAAGATGACTTCTGATGTGTTTTTTTTTTTTTTCAAATTATCTGCATAAAAGCAAACCCTTGACTAATACACTTTTCATCATTGGCGTTGATCTAGCAGCCTCACACACGCAGCAGTATCTGTAGTAATTACAAAGTGCTGTGGCTTGTTAGCGAAATACGGACCTTTGAATATTTTCGGTCTGCAGGCTCTGGAGAGCTCTCAGGGCTATGAGCTCTTTTAAAGCCTATCCGCGCCATCACTTCTTTGCCGTATAATTATTTTTCACACGTTGCGGCCTCTGCGCCGGTCGGAGCTGAAATGTATCTCCGTGTGTTTAAAAAGGTAGAAATAAAATCCTGTCACCTTCCCGCCGCCGGCGAGGTGTGGCGGGTGTGACGACACCTTCGAGGACGGCCAGGGGCTCTTAAGCTATGGCCAATCGACACGTCTCCGGCTTTCTGACACGCTCCGTCGCCGGCAGGACCTCACCGCCCGTGATCAGCGCTCAGGCCCGACACGCTTCCCGTGCCTCTTGTGAACGTGCAAACGCACAGGTGGCGTCTTGCGGTCTAACCGGTGTGACCGGTGTCCCTTTTTAAAGAGTAATTCTGAGGCGGTCACAGAGAGACGGGTTTACGACTCTCCAACATTACCCCGTGGTCTCATACTTCAGCAGATCTCACATCAGTGAGTCTCATAGAAAATAAGTATAACCTTTATTACAATAAAATATTACTCTGCGTGTTTGTGGAAATTTAATTTTATCTTTGTATTATGATTTCTCTCCTCAACACTATACTGGAATAGGGCTTGGAGGATGGATAGATGTGTTGTGATTTTACACATTAGAGGTTGCATCAGAATTATATTTTAAAATGAATTTAAAATGTAAATTATATTTATATTTTGACTATATGATCAAAAATATGTGGGCAACTCTATTAATTAGAGGATTTGCCTAATTAAGCCAAACCCATTGTTGATATAGGTGTATAATTAATGAAGACCACAGTCACACAATCTCCTGTAACAAATACTGGCAGCAGAATGGGTTGTACACAAGCGATTATTGACCTACTTGTCACCATCATTGGATGGAGTCTTTCCAACAAGTCAGTTTGCCAAATTTCTGTGATGCTACGGCTGTCCTAGTCAGCCGCTGGTGAACATCTTTGGTTGGAAGGTTAACCAAAGTCACAAAAAGGTACCTGATCACCCAGCACCAGTACCCAACCTGAATGGCAGCAGGTCTCACCAGCACCTAATGGAAAGCTTTTCCAGAAGAGCAGAGGTCAAGATACTGACAAAGAGTGGGCCAGCTTCATATTAAAACCTTTGGTTTTGGAACAAGATGATGGACAAGTTTACAGCCAATGCATTTTTGATATCAGATAAAGAAAGAAAGCAACTTTCCTCCAATCAGAATCGTGTGATACAGTTACCTCATTTCCACTAATGTGGAGCCAGTGCTGGTGCTGGTAACAGTACTGGAGTGGTTCTCACTGGGTGCTAATTGAGAACCGGCCCATGTTTCCACTGGTTTCAAAAAGAGAACAGAATGGAAATATGAGTAACGTGTTTGATTTTTTTTTATCATTGATTTCATGAAGGTGGAACCCAGTGTTGGGCATTTCAGGTCCATTAGCTACAAATCCAGACCAAGGTTTTGTTTCTACCAACCAGCTGATACTCTGTGACTGTGGCTCTTCATACTCAGCTAGTTGGTAGAAACAAAACCTTGGTCTGGATTTGTAGCTAATGGACCTGAAATGCCCAACACTGGTGGAACCTAATCAGCCACAAGAACACTTTAATCTATTATTTTATAAATACTCATGTCATTACTGTTGTCAATATGGCAATTAGTACAATTATTTTTTGTTTATTTGGATGTTATAGCCAGTCCCACTTCCACTGCCATTATGGTTAGAAGTTCGGAAACCAGCTTTTCTGTGGTGCTGTGCTGGAGCCAATTTTCTGGCCCAGCTCTTTTTTGCAGTGGAAATGCCAGAACTACTTCTGGTTTGGGAAACCGTCCGGAATTGACAATGCATTGGTGGAAACGGAGTAAGTGATAGGAGAAAGGAGCGAGGGTCACTAGGGAAACCAATCACAGAAGTGAACCACGACTTGTGAGTGGGGGCCGTGGGGTCAGTGTTAGGGGCCAACTGCTTTTCCTACCATGTCTCCGGGGAGGGCGGGCAGAATCACATGACACAAAGATGGTCAGAAAAGAGACCTTATCTGGGGATGGGCATTTGGGAGGAAAAAAACATGAAAAGAAAATGGTGCCATAAGGCCTCCAGCAATGACATGAAGATCTGAGAGTGTTTCCTGCGCTGACAGGAAGCTCAGTCAGAAACAGGTGAAATAAATGAGTCACCTGACTTCACCCCGTCACAGGATGCCAAACCTCCACTGTCTGCAGTATTTGGGGCCAGTCCCTCAGTTTCCAGACATGTGCACCATCACCGTTGAAACTCTAGTGGAAGTGCGGCATATTTTCCCATAATAACAATAATAGCTGGTTGTCCTCACAGTGCCAGCTGGCTCTTCCCTCATCACATGACACTGGCCACATGTTCTGCAGATTGCCAAATAGCTTCCACTCCGCAAGCCAGTTGTTTATGCTGCGCGGAGCTCGCACTCAGTAAACACGCCCCGGCATCCGGCGGAGGTCCGCTTAAGGCACCCATTCAGTCACCAGTCTTCTCTTACCGAAAGCAGATACGCTCCGAGAATTTGATGGAGGCTTCCTGCTCCGTTCTTGCGCTGGATAAACCCTAACAATGGGAAGGACTTGTGGATGCCTCAGGCCAAGTCAAATAATCGTTGTTTGTCTGTGTTTCTGTGTCAGACACAATCCACTAGGACACAAAGGGCCCAGCACAAAAAAACAGGCAAAGATCCTCATGGTGTGGCTTTTGAATATAGTTACGGTCGTCTAGTGTTTAATTACATCCCTGCTGTTATAATCTCAAATGCAGCATAAGTATAGGACAGAAACATCTTAGTTGGTTATTCTGTTTTCTTTTTAGCAGAGTGTTACCCCAGTCATCTTTGCTCAAAAAAGATGAGCATTTATTTTTTGGCAAGGTGCAATGAAATATATATATATATATATAAAAAAAGGTCTGGCTCGCCCTCGGCTGAAAGCTTTTTCAGGTGTGTGTTGTCTTTCTGGTAGAAACATGGCTGCCAATCAGAGTGATTGGCATGGATCAGTGGAAGCACAAGAGACCCCACCTGACACTTGTCTTTCAGTTTGCTTCCTTCCTGTTTTCATGGACACAGACACGCACACACACAAACGCACATGTAGGGTAAACATATCCTTATGGGGAACGCTCATTCATTTCAACGGGAAAAATGCTAACGCTAACTATGACAACCATAACCCCCACCCAGCCCTAACCATAACCAGAAGTAACCAAACAAAACACAAGAGTTTTTGCATTTATAGTTTTTTCATAGCAGTTACCGATTTTTATAAAATAGAGAAAACCGGTCCCCATAAGGGAAAAAAACAGATATTTATCATGTTATGGGGACATTCTGTCCCCATAAGGATAGGTAAACCCACTCGCACACACACACACACACACACACTGCAGTCTGTTGGCCAAACAGTCCTTTGGATCCACAGCTTGCTTTTTGTCCATCAGGCGAAATGGTTTAAAGTTAAATGAGAGACCCTCTTTCTCTGCTACAATCTACCTCTTATATTTCACGCCTGCCCCAAAATCTGGGAGCTCAGATGCTGCCCAGAGCAGAACCTGGCCTCTTTGGAGCATTTATTTGGCATGAAGAGCTGTACCTGTGAGCAGCGACGCTTTCAAGTGGGCCGACCGACATGCGCTGAGCCGGGCTGGGGAACAGGGCGGCTTGAATCGTTAGTAGCCTATATTCCCGATATGACCGAAGGGCCAGACTGTGTACCTAACCCTTCCTGTGCTCTGCTGTGCTGTGACCTATGCAAAGATACACTGGTAACACTTTACTTAATGGAGCACAAATAATATAGCAGGCTATTAGTTATGTATCAATTAACCACAAACTAAGTCTTAGTTACATACTCATGTGTTAATTCATCATTAATGAATCATGATGCCTGCTTCATCACAGGCACTTATATTTGTCGCTATATCTGTTAATTCTGTAAACCTTTGCTAACTACTGAAACAGCTACCGAAGCAACCACTGAAGAAATAGGTAATGAATAACAGAAGTGAAATACTGTTTGCTCATCATTAATGAATCATGACACGTGTTTAATCTCAAGTAGCAACTATATTTGTTCATGAATTGCACTTCAGTAGTAACTGAGTTATTACTAAATATTTGTGCCCTGTCAAGTAGTATTACCAAGACATTCTTATCCCCGTTTATAGTAACATATTTTCACACATAGATTTGGTCTACTTGTAAAGCCCAAATGACCCCAGGTTTAATAAATAAAAACACATAGGCTGAATAATAACCACAGTTTTGTGCAACTTTTAATGAATATTACCAAAAATAAAATGACCGATCTTTTATTTCAAACAGCGATAGGGAATAATTACAGTAATTGCAGCAAGAAGAGGAACATTATTTAGCTGCACAAAGGCAGGTGGCACCTGATTGCATCTTCTGCCAGCACAGAACCAAGCACTTTCGTTTCCAAAGTCGGACACGTGTTTGCTTGCTCACAGCGACCTCTGTGAATCTGTGGTCTGCAGCAGTATGGAGGTTAGCTTTGAGGCACACGGTGAGGAGTTGCAGGAGTTGGGCAGGTATAGACATTCGCGTCTGGCTCCAATGAAGCCTGAGAAGCAGCTATTGCTGTCCGGTAGGCTGGCTGCTTCAGGAAGAAAGGGTCCGGACATCATCTGAGAACCTAAAGCCGACTATCTATTTTTTCTCTTTTCTGCTAAGTATTTTTGGCCAGGATACAGGTTTGGGCTAACACTATTGTGCCCTCTATAAAGATACTTTATAGGAATAATTTGAATTGTCCAGTTGTAAAAATCGATAGACTGCTTTGGATTGAATAGTCACATAACTATACTTTCATTGAATGATAGATCATTATAGAGTGACGATGACTTTAGGCCTCTGTGCTGATTATTCTTGGGTGATTAATTGTAAAACCTGTTCTGCTGTGTAATGATGAAACATTTTTAGCACCTTATCATATTTCCATAACTCAATATCGGGACCGGACACCATAGTGGGCTAATCACACGCTATCCTTTCTGACACACTCACATATACGTTGCACGATCAGTGTGTAGTGTCATCAGTGTGTAGTGTCATCAGGGTGTAGTGTCATCCGCCCCACGGTGGACAGACTTAGAACGCAGAACAATGGAGACAGACTTAGGAACAGAACACTGAGCACAATACAGTCCAGCACTGAAAGATAAAAGAACCTTAAAATACAACTAATAAAGAGCATGATGAAGTAATAAACCACAAAGTGAGCAGCCCCAAGGCATGCTGGGAGCGACATCCCGTAACCGTATAACAAGCATCCACTAGAACTCTACAATACGTAACGTCTGTGACTCACTGTGACATCGTACGCTAACCCATCTCGAAGCTTTATCCTCTTGAGGTCTGAGATCTTACAGATCGACTGTAGCGCTGACACATGGCAGAGAGCCTTCACGCTTCATGCATGTGGGACTTTCTGAATCACTTCTGGAGGACAATGAAACTCAACAAGTAACATCATGCCTAACGGTCAACAGGGATACATCTCTGAAGTCTGGATTAAGGTTGATGTCACTTCTGAAGTCAATACAAGGAAGAGGGGATAAATAAACCAACCCCCCCCCCCCCCCCCCCCCCCGCCTCTGTTTTTTTATAAAAACCCCCCCCCCCCCCTTTGTCCCATCCGCCCGGGGGTGAGGCCACCCCCCCACCAACCC
>JAODKE010000067.1:131475-145604 GCA_026779605.1 Mormyrus hasselquistii
GGACAGAAGGGGGGAGGGGGGTGGGGGGACAGCGTAAGCATTCCTACAGTGAAACAAGAAGAAAAAAAAAAAGTGAACCAAAACAAGAGAAACAATGATGAACGAAACCTGAAGGATGGAGGAATTTTCCCTGCGACCGGCACGGAGACTCGCACGCACACACACCACACACACCACACACGTCTCCTGTTTGGACTTGCAGAAACACGGCAGAAGCTGGCAGGCCTGATGGATGCTACGGGCTGAGCTCGCGAACCACGCGGATGTGGCGGGCTGGGAGCGCGTTCGGACCTGGGGAGCTGACAGGGACACCATCAGCCCAAAGACAAGACGCACAAAGTCAGGTCTCACTCTCGTTGCTTTATAGACCCCGTGCCAACATCAGCATAATCCCCAGTGCCAAAGCCCATCTGTGACTGAGGCTTCGACCTTCCTGCAGCCCTGCTCCTCACTGAGGGACATTAGGCCATTTTAAAAACAGCTGTTCGCTGTCGTACAAATTGCCACAAAGGAGAACAGGCCGGTTCTGAACCCCCCTCCATGCAGGAGACCTCGAGGTGTCTTGGGTACCAGCTGCATCTTGCCACACGCTCTCCGTGACCACATGCGCCTCAGAGACACCTAAACATTCCGCACCGAGGCATGAAGCTTCTGCTGGGTGGCTGAGTGGCTGCAGACGGAGATCGTGTGATTCTTACGATCCTTCCCCACAAGACAATGTGCACCAGCAAGTAACCAAACACCCAACGGCTGTTTCACCTCCCCCTACCCCCGCGAGCAGGACACACTCAACATTCACAGTCCGTGAGAAGACCAGTCCACCAACCACACACACCTCGCTGCTGCTGGATGAGCCGGAGCCCGAGGAGGCATCCTCACGCCTAGCGGGTGTGAGGGAACGCACCATCAGCGGGGGAGACATGCAGGGCGTCACGTATCTAAGACAGTCTGTTTTGTTTACAATTCTCACCATTTAACCTATTCAGGGTAGAAACTGAACAGGTTTTGCACCAGCACCAAATGCAGGAGAGCAGATTTACAGTCACATGCCTAATGAAAACAGCTGGGGCAGTTTTAATTCATTAATGGCGTTCCTCCAGAGAAAACAAACACACCATCGACGCAGCACAAACTCTCCCGGCATGGCGGCATTCAGGCACCGCTCGGCCCATGTCACTCCATCGCGCGAATGGCTGATAACCGATCTCCTGTCCGGCAAGGCCTTCGGAGCATTTGCCAGTTTCTACGAAGAGACGGGAGCCCAAGGGTCATCTTTGTGCATTTTGGCTTTGATCCAGGTGCCGGGAATACGCAGTGAAAGAGCAGGCTGCCCGAGTTAGCGTTCTGTGGGTCACGGCTAAGCTTACACGCTGGCATGCCAACGTGCTGGGGAAGTCAGGCAAACTATAACGACATCATGAGTCCGGAAAGCAGACCGTCCTGGCAACCTACTGACGGCAGGGAACGGAAGAGCGCCGGCACTTCCTGGAAAACAGCGGCCATGAAACGTGCACCTGTGTCCCACAGCTTGTTTTCCAGGGGTCTCAAATCCCAATGAGGAGGAAATGCAACCTCTGATCAGGCGCTGCAACGCCATGGCCTGCTACGCGTTTGTTAAAGGCAAAGCCTGGAGCATGTTTACAGGGCTGACCCGCAATTTCACAGGTACAAGCTGGACAGGCATTGAAGCGCTTCTGAAACAGGCTCCGAGTGGCTTTTGCCTGCCCTCACGGGAAGGCCGCCTATTAAAGGGGATGAATCACGGCGCGACGGGCAGCTGAGCGTGCCGACCAGGCCCCTCAATACTCCACTCGTGCAGAGCAAAGTCGTGCTAAGCTACTGAGCCGGGTTCTCACAGCACCAGTGAATCAACAAACTGTGACCATCTACAGTGCGGCCCTGCATTTACTGCATGATTTTCACTTTTATTGCCCGACAGATGTGTTGACTGTTATTTGGTTGTCAAATGTGCCTCATGTCATTTGCTCCCGGAGACTAATAAAATGTACCCATCTACACTTATACTACTCACCTTCAGAAAAGAAAGAGTCCCAAGCGGACGGTTCCTTTAAAGGTTCAGATATGGAGATTTCACAGTTTGTGGTGTTTTACCTGAACTTCAGATCCTACTGCATAGAGAGTCATCCCCCTGTGGCAACCCTGACCAGCATTCAAAACCATGACTGGACAACTGAAGCCCCTCTCTCCACCAGCACTGACTCAGACCTGAGAAACCTTGCTCTTCCGTTAGATTCTGCTGAGAGTCAGCGACGTTTCTCCATGAGACTGACACCCCTGTGAAGGAGTTCAGTGACTGAACGCCAGTGTAGGAAACATAGAAAGGTAAGCACACCCCCCCCCTTCCCCAACATGATCTACACAGCCAGACAAACACCACAAACAGGAAAATCCCCCTCTATGAATCTTCACCTTCCACCGATTAGCAAACAGCACATGTTAGAGAATCGGGGTACTAGAATCTGTCATTTTTCTTCCTGGGGTGTCGGTTGTAATTAGCAGTGTAGTCAAAAATGGTTTCGCAGAAAACAACATCTGTCCAAATGCTGATTCTGTGCCGAACAGCTTCAAGAAAATGGATCCGAGGGAAGCTCTTAACAGCCGACCTCATTTATGCCCCAGAATTTTCTTCTCATCCACCCAAAGGTCCAAGAAATACGTTTGGAAATAAACTGCAACACAAATGTCTACTCAATAGTAAACATGTAAACATTAACAGAAAATAATTTTACAAAAACACATATAAATGTGAAGAGGTGTAACATTTAAGGGCCCTGAACTGAAAGGTGTCACCGACTAAACACCTCAGGATACAGATCATACCAACCATCGCCTTGCTGCGGGGGGGGGGGGGGCCTGTAGTGTTGGGCAGACCTCCAGCAGACCTCCAGCACCACGTTTAGTTAAAGCACCGCTTCCTCCTGAGAGCTCTTCTTAAACAATCACGCATGACGTGCCAGCTTGTCCCGTCTCCAAGAGGTACTTTTCCGACATCTGGCAGGATGAAGCTCTGCCTCCACAAAGCTGAGAGGAATTACACTCCGCACCACGCATTCAGAGCAGCTAGTGTTTGGCAGAAGCACTTGGAAGCGTCGACGGTGTCAGACGAGCAGAAACGCTGCCTCGAAGATCGGGGGTGTCTTACGGCTGATACGCGCCCAGGCGTAAAGATGACCTTGTGTTACATCCTCAGAGGAGCTGTCGTCGTGTTAGGGGGCGTTCGGGAGAACAGGGCCTGTTGAGTGGAAACACCCTGGGCGTCCGGCCGCCCACGGCTCAGGAAAACTCCTCTCCGCTGACTCTGCCGTATCAGATTTGGATAAACCAGGCAGTAGAGAGAGTGTAGTAATCTAACTCAGCTTTGGGGGAGAAATCCTCATCTCTGCATCGACAGCAGCAAGGAAGAGATCTCCGGGGAGAAAGGGGGCCATTCCAGAAGGAATCCTACAGGTAAAATCATCAGCGTGAAGGAAGAAGCCTCTGGTTCCAGACTTAACATCCGAGACAGATCATACACCAAAGGATGCTGGGAAATACACCAAAGGATGCTGGGAAATACCACTGCACATATTTCAGTCACACTGGAGTAAGGAGGAGTAAGAAAAAGCTGGCAGGCATTTTTAGGGTGTCAGGGAACACCTAATTACTAACAAGCACCATCTAACAGAACAATACAAGCCCCCCCCCACCCCCCAAGGCAAGAGCCCCAACCAGGGCAGCATGGACAGAGATAAAGAAAGACCACGCAGGCTGAGATTCGCATGCTACCGCTGCACTCAGTCAGTCAGGCCTGGGGACACGGTGGTACCTCCATCTGCCAAGACCGTCACCCTGCTAGCCCTCCCCACCCGTTGCGAAGCAATTAGTCCTTATTACTATGGGGTGCAGCAGGCACCACAGGAGACGACACCTGTGTCAGGTAACACGGATCCAAACGGGGCAGTTAGGCCATTTAAATATTACACAGGCCGCACTACTCAACACATTCGAATGGCCCTAAAGCGCCCCCTTGCTGTGAATTTCACACACAAAGGTAACAAGTAGAACACAGGAATGAAACTTCCTGGGGAACAGTACAGCAGGCTGTCATTGCTCCAATCAGAGCTTAGCAGGCTGTCATTGCTCCAATCAGTGCTCAGCCCTTCTATGCCCTACCTACTAATTAGTTTCCAGAATTCTGGGTATAACAATATACTGTAGCACAAACACAAAGACATTTTATTTTCTGAGTGTGAGATATATAAGAGAGTTTTAAAAGCAGAATTCATTTTTTGCCAGTGTATTTCCCCTAGTGACTCCTGGGAGTCTTATAATAACTGACTTCATTAAGAAACTCTATAGAACACAGAGAACAAGCCTGAATCAGTGCAGTGCGAATCCCTGCCGTTAATTACTGCGTTTAATCTACTAATCCATCATGCGCAGCTCCAATGGTGCAATTGATTAAAAGTGCAAAATCATTCTTGCCCGAGTCTGGCTCTGATTAATTGGAAACCAAAACACAGCTCATACAATTGTCTTTTGTCCAAAAATATTTTGACGTCTCTATCCTCCCTCTTTCGCTCCCCCCCGGTTTTGTCATGTGACCAGATAAGACAATAAACACAATAAGAATTTACTCTCTCCAACAAAGAGCATAAACAGAATGATTATCCAGGACCATGTAGGGAAAGGTCCTCAGACAGGAATGTGGAGGAGGTTGAATCCCAAAATAGAACGGAATTCAGATTATTTTTGCATCTCTCATCTTGCTCACCATGACACACACAGACACTTTTACAGCTGCGTGCAAGTTTGCAGGTCATAGAACAGCTCAGAGCAGGCGTGCGGGTCGTAGAACAGCTCAGAGCAGGCGTGCGGGGCATAGAACCGCTCAGAGCAGGTATGCAGACTCGGCCAGCATGCAGCAGTCTTGGGGTAATAGGGGGTTGGGGCCTTGCTCAAGGACCCCCCAGGATTCGAACCAGCAACCTTCTGATCACAGGCACAGAATCATATCCTCCTTCCAAAAAGACACTGGCCAGTCTTGTGCAGGTCTCGCCTTGGCCTGCTCAGTTGGAGCCCCAGGGAGCCTAGTAGTGTGATAAATCACATGGCTACATGCACACAGGTAAGGAGGAAAGCATGTCAAGAGGGCCATAATCTCAGCTTGAAGCCCCAAAAGCTGCCAGTCAGGGCTCCCCCATGGACGGTGATAAAAGACACATGGTACGACCTTGTTCAAGCATTCCAATTATATCACAGGGACGGGGGGGGGGGGGGGCCAAACAAAATTAATTTCAGAAGCAGCTATTTAAACACACAGATCCACGTGGGCCCCCACCGGGCCAGATCGGAGGTGAGGGCTCTTGCTGTCAAACAGGGCGATCAGCAAAATTGCAATTCACTGAACAAAAGAAACGTGGGAAAACAGACATCTGGACAAAGAACAACCCTAACAAACCCCCCCCCCCCCCCCCCCCCCGCCTTCTATTTCTCCCATCTGATTCCAATTACGGGTGAAATTGTTCTGTGATGTCACAGAGCAGCCTGTTGTCGGTCCAGCAATCACGGAACAATGCGGGCAGCTAGCGCCAGAAACCTGCACGGCAGGTGCGGGGCACCGCGGCTCTCAGCCTGCCCTTGATCAGCGGTCTCAAGTGCGCGTAACGCCGGCTCCCCGGACACCCCCAGACCCTCCCATCGCATCTGCTGACAATAAATATAATTCTACTCCCCTGCTTTTAATTAAAGGATCCCGGGCAGATGTGCAGGCCAGTCGTTTACGGTGCCGGGCAAACATTTGGCGTCTAATCGTCCGCCGCTATTCTCTTCCTCTGCTTTTCCTGAGGGAGAGCGGGAAGGGGCGGATGGCGGGGGATGGCGGCCGGTAATCTCTCTTCTGGATGAGGCGCACGGCTGCCTGATGAACAGGATCATGGTATGCTAGTGTATATCACCCTTCCCGGACTACATATTAAGGTGTGTCTTCTATATGTTTTTATAACATATAAATTTTATAAGAGGGAGAATGATGGAGGGCGATATGAGTTTGTGTGGAAATTCACATGCTTCCCAAGGGTTGCTAAGGAGATATAAAACAAATGTCTGAAGTTTGGTGCGTGCGTGTGTGTGTGCGCGCGTGTGTGTTTATGTGTGTGTCCGTATGCCGGGTCAGTGAGGAGGCTTAACTTCCTCAGGAAACATCTTTCGTTCTCCTTTCTTCCAGTGCCGAGTCCTCTTCGGCATTAGACCGACGGAATCTGCCATTTCGATTCGGAGGGAGGGGAGGAAAATGACGTTTTTTTGGCAGGCGAGTATCGCAGAGACGGAGGAAAGCCTCGCCAAATGGGTCTGAGCGGCATCCAACTCAGGAAGCAGAGTTTTTTTTTTTTTTGAATAAATATGCTGAGTCTGAGCGCACTGCCCAGGCTAGGCGCTGGTAGCATGGATGTGTGTGTGTGTACGTTTTCGTGGGGGGAGAGTCCAGACGGGGCCGGAGAGGCAGGCCGCATGCCAAGGGCCCACGCATACAGTGCCGTGTTGTGCTCCCTGTGCCCAGCGTAGCTGCGAGACGGCGTGGGAACTCGGTAGGGCGGCGTCCTACGTGCTGCCAAACCACGGAGCCCCCTCCCCCACTTCCAGTATGGTCATGTGACTCCATAGGCATGCCTACCTGAAATCTCACTCTGTGAAAGGTCTATCGGTCGTTTGCCAAAGTGACGTACCAGCAAGGGCCACTTGGTGGCATTGTGGTTAAGGATGTAAACCAAAGTTGGGTGCAAAGTGCACCCTAACCGTTTAGGTGAAGTTATTCAGGGATAAAAGATGCCCATAACTAGGTAGTTAAAGGGTTATGTTAACTTTGCTTGTGCGTTTGACAGAGTGAAATACCTGGGTGACTGGATAAATGTCTGAGTGTCGCAGCATGGTCTTTTTGTTTAACCGGACCGGCATCAGCACCACACCTGTGCTCAGAGAAGCTCTTTGCGTGATGTCATCGCTTACCTTCTTGTGCGTTCCTTCGCTCTAGTGAGAAGTCTCCTCTCTCAAGGCCACGTAGGAGTGGATTCCACTTGCATGCATCGCAGAGTCTTAATTATGCCCCTCCCCCCCCCATCGTGGCCTCTGACGCGTCCCTGAACATCTTGTTAGAGGGATTATGTAAGGAGCTACGAGCCACAAAGCAGAGTTCGGGGAACTTAAGTGAAACTGTATATGCGTAAATCCTAAATCCCCAGACCGTTTATCCTCTGGGAGCCCTTGAAACCTGAACGTGCCGATTATTTTCCCTTCGGCACAGGTAGGAGACACGATGCTCGCTTTCCTGTATGAGTCTCATCCGCTCTGTCAAAACATACAGCTTGCTTTGCGGTTTCCATCAATGGAAGCAAGACTCGTGAGCAAATACAGCTAAAATCCTTATAACACAAAAAATAACACAAAAAACTGAATAAATGGTGAATGAATGTATTTACTGTGAGGACAGTCTCAGTGAGAGCTCAGACATTTCATTGGCAAGTTTAGTGACACTACTTGCTTTTGCTGTAATGAATTGGAAGTCGAGCAATTTCTCAAACCCACTCAGTCCAGTTTTGTTGTTTTTGGGATGATATCGCCAATGACCTTAAAGTCAGGCTTCCTCATCATATGTCGCAGTGTCGGGAACCAAAACTCACTCGGCCCTCATTTACTCCAATGGAGAACTTTCATAAAATTGCTAAACCTCATTAAGTCTGCAAAAAAATGTGCGTAAGGTTCTCATTTCAGGGCAGCCTCCTTCAATGGGGCCGCCGGAATGAAATGTATAGTTCTGCTGTGGATTCTCACACAGATTCCCCGAATCAGCGAGGATGTTCCGCTGGCTCGCTGCTGTGAATTGAGTCCTCTGAATCCCACAGAAGGGAGCTCCCTCCCCATTGTGCCTGGTCAAAGTGCTTCCTCCCAGTAATCCCATTTTAGCAGCTGGAGGAGAGGGGAAGTGACAGGCATTGTGGCTCCAGCCATATAATGGCTGGCATTATGCCTTTGATAAAGGGCATTAGGGACATCTTACGTCCCGGTCACCTCTATCACAGTTCATCTCTGCTAATGGGAGACTTAGGTGAGTGACATTTACAGACCCCGCACGTTTATATACTTTGGCACATAACCCTCATGCTTCCTGGCCTGATTCACCACCTCGGTTGACTCTGCCTAATCCAGCTTATGGTCTTCTTTTTTTGGAGGTTGTCCCTGGGGGGTAATGCTTACTCCCAGAGGTTAAACTCGGCTGGATGGAGCCTCTGAATGGGTTCTTACCCATCCATCCATCCATCCATCCATCCATCCATCCATCCATCCATCCATCCATCCATCCATCCATCCAACATTACTGAACAGTAGTCTGCATAATGGTACAACCCTGATTACTGAACAGTAATAGTAATATTAACAGTAGCTGTAGGAGCTGTCTGTATAATGATACGACCCTAATTACTGATCAATAATAGTAATATTAACAGTAGCTGTAGGAGCTGTCTGCATAATGATACGACCCTGATTACTGATCAATAATAGTAATATTAACAGTAGCTGTAGGAGCTGTCTGTATAATGATACGGCCCTAATTACTGATCAATAATAGTAATATTAACAGTAGCTGTAGGAGCTGTCTGTATAATGATACGACCCTGATTACTGATCAATAATAGTAATATTAACAGTAGCTGTAGGAGCTGTTTGCATAATGATACGACCCTGATTACTGATCAATAATAGTAATATTAACAGTAGCTGTAGGAGCTGTCTGTATAATGATATGACCCTAATTACTAATCAATAATAGTAATATTAACAGTTGCTTTTGGAGTTGTCAACACAATAGTATGACCCTGATTACTGATCAATAAAAGTAATATTAACAGTAGCTGTAGGAGCTGTCAGCATAATGGTAACAGTAGCTGTAACAGTGTGGGCTATACCATTGCAAGCATTTATACTTGTGCGCTGGTGCGTCTGTGTCACCCTGCAATTACATGCAGTGTGATGCTACCAATCAGACCAAACATAGTCCTTGCAGTCTGTAGCACAAGATGTGTAATAACACGTGAATCGGAAATGGCAAAACTGGCAATGTTTAATTTCAATCAGTCATTAAAGTAATGTAAGAAAATGTCATAATATATTGATATAACCATCTTTATTAATTTGCTAAGGATATATTTTCTGTATAAGAACTGCCTCTTTTTTCATCTTTGATATTAATATTCGTATTTTTTACTCTTTTTTCTTACTTGAATCTCTTCAAGTTGTATTTTTCTTGAAAAGTTCAATAAAACAATTACTATTTACTAATTAAAAGCCAAAAAAATGTGACAACATACGTAGTATTGCTGTTTTAGAATCCATTACTTCTGTATGACAAAATGAAATCACTTACAAATTAAAATGTTGTGCTATAAATGAAAAGTTTAAGCAGGTTTAATGTGTTAATAATAATTCAGTGGTGCCCAGTATTAGACCCTCATCCAAACCACAGGTGAGTGTGACTCACCCACTGTCCATCAGAAATGTATTCACATCTGTGACATGCAGGTTTCCTGCTGAAGCATCTGTTTTTGAGCCTGCGCGCACTTTGGCGAACGGAATAAACATTCCCACCGTGACTTAAGCTGTTGGCAAAATGCTTGTTTTAGCGCTGAAAATTACCACCCCCCCCCCCCTCCCCGAGGGAGCCAAACCAATTTAAGAAAAAATAAAGGTGTTTAGTAGAAAGTAATTTCTCACCCAACAGCTGCTGGTTTCCCTTCACTCAGGGACTTTAAGGTGGAGGGGGGCGTCTCCTTCAGAGACGTGTGACAGAGGGACGGAGGACACTTGGCAGGAGACGCCCCTCAGGACAGGAATGGGAGAAGCTGACGGTCTGATTCACAAATTACCCAGATTACTGCTGCCTAAGGTCTCCCCCTGCTTCAGTGCAGGGTTCCTGCTCTCCAGTGTGTGTGTGTGTGTGTGTGTAAGTGTATATGCCCAGACATACATATATAGATCCACACACACACGCACACATACACACAAGGTATGTACATAGATGTTTACACAAAGCCTGCTCTTTGTGTGCTTTGTACTGTAATTTCCCTTCCGTAATATATATCTTTGAAGGTTTTGCGCTCTTCTCAGTCGCGGGGGACAGCAGGGCATTATGGGTGAATTCTTTTTTTTATTATCCCATTACAGCAAAGGGCTTAACCATCAAACTAATCATCCTCCGAATTGCTTCATGTAAGAAGAAAAAGATTGTTAGTGATATTATGCATTTTTTTATTGGTGTAAACTAATGAAAAAGTTTTTTTATTTTTTCACGCAAGTACTCCCATCCGAGGTGTACTCCAGCCTTGTGCACCGTGATTCCTGGGGTGCGTGTCAGGCCCCCCACCCTGCATGGGATAAGCGATGAGCAGCAGGATGGGTGGATGGATGGTTTGGCTTTTAAGCGGGTGAAAAAACACACAAAAAAATAAATTCTGAGCATGGAGCTCACGTTCATGTTGTTTATATTGCTCATTTCTCTTCAGGTCACTTGGGCGGCGCTGTCTCCTACACACGGGGTACGGGGGCAGCCAGTTGGGTAATTACAGGATCCCCGACGGCAGGAAGCGAAGCTGTGAGGCAGCGCCGTGTGGGACGTAGCACCTGCAAACGGTCAGAACCGCATGCTGCAGGCTCTGAGAGGAGGGCTGTGCCGCTTGGGTTGACCAAGCCAGCGGCATCCTCTCTTACCTTGGCCTTCTGGCTGTGAGGGAAGGTCGACACAGAGAGCGTACACGGCTCATCCGAGCTCCGTCTCTCTCCCAAACCCCACCTTCCGCCCAATCTCCACCTTTCACCAAAGCCCCGCCTTTCACTCGAACTCCACCTTTGCGTGCTTTTCTCAGTCACCCTTTTGATCCGTACACCCACTCCCTCCGGGAAAACAGATCAGTGTCTCGCCATTCAAAGGCTGACCAATAGGAAGCCAGTATCCCCACTGCCAAAGAAGCTCATTTAACCACGACTCTGTTTAACTTGCTTTTGGCCGGTGCTGTTTTGATCCCACTGATCCGTCACTCCGTGGCCCCGGGCTGCTTCATCTGGGGGTGTTTTCATTCTCTGTCCCTCTCCTGTAGCATCTCCGTTGCACAGAGCTCCCCCCCCCACCCCACCCCCCGCTCAGTAGGCCTGACACAAAAAAAAAAAAAAAATGCACCAATCCTTTTCTCAGCTATTGGTTCCTGTCCCAGATCAAATGTCAGGGTTTAAAGGCTAAAGTTTGATGTGGATGAACAACTGCCTATAAAACACTTTAATCCCTAGTGCTGTAATGTATTTAATTTCACACCCTCTGATGGTATTGCCCCTGTAGGGATTACGGTAGGGGGCGTCCACTGTCGCTGGGTCGACTCCGAGGAAGAATGGTGCGGCCCAAAGCTGGCAAACTCTCAGAGGGCACACAGAGAGGCAGGAAACGTGCGATTTTTCAATTTGGATGTTTTTATTCAAATACGAAGTGGGGACTTTAGACCTCTGAGAATGCAAATCATTTATAGCTTCTAAAGACCGAGCAAATCCCATTTTATATGTGTGACTTTCCAGCGTCGCTTCGGCCTTCACCCCGTCCGCATTGTTTAAGGATCTCACATAATGCAAATGTTTTATTTATTTTTATATTTCTTTTTTATGTCGGCGCTTAATGTCCCATTTACAGGGATACGGCCTCAGAGTGAGATAATCAGAAGCAGAATGGAAACTGCGGCAGAAGTCCGGGTCCTCAGTACTGTTCAGCTAACATGCAGAATCTCTGTGAAAGCAAATTTATACCAGGCTCTTATTTTCTCTGTGAAGATGGGGGGGGGGGGGAATAATCTTAGGCGCAAACCTAATTTTATCTGCTGTACTTCATTATTTATAAATACATATATTTGAATAAGTTGTAAAAAACAAAGCAATGGTGTGTATTTTTTAAAACGTGTGCACGGCCAACCTTCATCACTGCTTGACATCCCGTAGGATGAAAAATATGACATGAACATCACCGAGCAGCAGTTCATTTTACCACCTTGTTTTTGGACAGAGACACACAGGCTAGATATTTATTTATGGTTAGGATTCATTGGCACAACCATCTTGATAAAAGCTTCCAGTTTTATGTTCTTGATCGATGCAGTTTTTTTTATTCTCCCAAAACGAACAGCAAAGCACAGTGTCGTTTAATTATAATGTATTATTACTTTTATATACTGTGTTATTACTGAGCCTCAACGGGAAAAGCCTGTCTGAAGAAGGCTGATGGATGGTACTGATGCTGTACATGCTGTACATGCTGGTGTAGGAGAGCATGGGATGTGACAAGCCTCTTTGATTTAATGTTCACTGGAAAACATGCAAGCAGGTGTCAACACCTGTACAGCTGTAAAGTCCTCACAGATAGTGGGACAAGTTTTTATGCATTAAAGCTCCTCAAACTTTTGAAAAAATACCGTATCAATTTAACGCTTCCATCCATCTTTCAATCCATCCATCTTAAATTACCGAGAGTATGGTTGTGGTCGACCGGTAACCTCCCCAAGGAAGCCATGAAGCAGGGAATGTCCTGAACAGGATGCATCTCAGGACAATTTTAATGCTTCTAATAATAATTAAATGTCGCCTCTGTTGTGTATTTGATCACAGTGTCCATGTTAAATATGCCCTCTGGAATCCCATTGCTTTATGTTCCTGAACCCTACAAAGCAGCAGTATTTTCTACCCTGCTGAGGCAGTAACAGCTTAGTGATTTTCTGACCAATAAAACTCTTGATCTGAAGTTATAGAAAATATTTAGGTTATACCTTGATTGTTAGTGCTGGGCTGAGGTTAGGGACGGACCCCAAACGTGGGCCTTTCAGACCCGATATAACCTGACAATCCCAAATGCTAAACTCAATCTCCAGCAGTGACAGCTGGAAAAGCAGGGCTTCCTTCTATTGGAGTCAGGAGAGAAGTCAATTTAGGCTCTTTGAGAATCGATAAACAGTGAACTAGCGCTGGATGTTATAAGACATGGTATGAGATGTTATAGAAGTCCCTAATGCAAAGAAAAAGAACCTGCAGCAGATAGGATTCCGAGGATTTTGGGAGAAGCCCATGATCTGATGAATGCTGCTGACCTATAGGATGTCATC
This sequence comes from Mormyrus hasselquistii, assembly GCA_026779605.1. Classification (NCBI taxonomy): domain Eukaryota; kingdom Metazoa; phylum Chordata; class Actinopteri; order Osteoglossiformes; family Mormyridae; genus Mormyrus; species Mormyrus hasselquistii. The sequence continues at coordinate 144,654 of JAODKE010000067.1, forward strand.
CAACACAGCCCTGATATGGTGATTAGATAGATAGAAACTTCATTAATCCTGAAGGAAATTGCTTGAACCTCTGTGATCAGGGTTCGAGTCTCCTCCACGGCCCCATGTCTCTGCATGTTCTCCCTGTACTGTAGTGGGGTTTCCTCCAGGTTCTGCACTTGTATGCCTTTCAATGCCCCCCCGAGCCTTCATCAGACAAGCGGGTCCAGAACATGGATGGATAATCAAGTCTCTATAAAATATATGCTTCCCACCAACAAGCCCAATGTGCAGGTGACCATCACCTATGCGCAGGACCCATGGACATCTACCCTCGTTCACCCCAGATCCCCCGCTGCTCTCCACCCTTTCTTCCCTCCCCCTTTCCCTCCTAAAATCCTCCCTGGCTCTGCACGGCCTGTAAACCCCCCCCTCAGATCTGCGCCCTCATCTCCGTCGCTCCCTGCACGTTCAACTGGCTTCATTTACTCATAACAAGGGCTCAGTCGAGGGCCCCCAAATGAGACTCTATGCTGATTTATACGCTGAGCACAGGGGATTTGGCTCCCTCGCTTCACTCCTCGCTCCCTCGCCCAATCGCTGCCGCCGATTACCTTCCATGTGACGCCGGCGCTGTTTCCTCACGCCGCATTTAACTGGGAAAACAAGAGACGCACACAAACGCGGTCGCTGAAGGACACTTTAATCTCCTGGTTTTAAACAATCACTCCTAAAAAGAATGAAAGCCGCAGCTTTGATTTTCCCGCAACACTCATTTCTTAATGTGGCAGTAAATTCAGCTCAAAGCACGATGTGCTGGACAGTGAAAGCGGTTCTTAGGGTCAGGACCACACAAATTAGCTGAACTTATCACTTATAATAGATAGTCATAATATAACAGCCCATAACAAAAAATGTTATTTTACAGATTGATTTACCATTACTAGAAACTCATAATTTAAAGGTACAAAC
>JAODKE010000067.1:174098-192792 GCA_026779605.1 Mormyrus hasselquistii
CCCGTTTCTCTCAGCGAGTTATAGAAACTGGCAGTCAGGCTTTAACCATTTGCTGCCCCCAGCACACTGCGCGCCGCGGGACGCCGGTCGCCTGGTACGTCAGCACAGTGATACATATTTACTGTTTGTCTTCGTGTTTGTTTGTGAAGCGTTTATCTGGGGGTGGGGGTTGACGGAGCTCCTCAGTGCAGTCACTCCTCAGTGCAGCGCAGCATGGAGATGGGCTCCGGATGAGTTGTGTCCAGGCCTTGTCCCCATGTGATTATCGGACCACAGGTCCTACGTGTCCTTAGTTGTATTGCGTATTACTAATTGAATTGACTGGTAGCATTTCCCCAGCCGACAGTGAGGCTCTGCCACTGTCCATGTTTCAGTTAGTGCTACTGAGACGGAAAACAAACACAAACACCCCCTTAACGCCCCACCCACCCACACACAGACACACACACACCCGCACACACGCACACATACACAGACACACACACAAAAACCCACACAAAAGACCCGGCGTGTGCGCACGCACATGCACACACACATGCGTGCGATCACTCCGATGGCGGCGGTGTGCCCGCGGCCGTGAATTTGCCGCACTCCTCTTTGCCGGTGATAAGAGGCAACATCTGTTTGGCGCTGAATGGTGGGGGGGGCAACCGCGCGCGGCTGAGTGCCGGGGCCGGCCGGGGGGGCATTGTTCGGCACTGTGCTCATTATCCTCATGTCTTCTGCATTTGCCGCAAACCATTCGGCAAACAGCTGACACTGTAGGGCCACTACAGGCCCTCAACTCCATCGTCAATGGGAACACCGCTCCTCCTCTTTTTTTAATCCCCTTCTTGTTTGATTCACCGGAGAGGTGTAAGGTCCGGCCCGGCCCACAGCCCGCACTCCTCAGGGGTATAAAGGCATGGGCAGCGCGACCAGCGGTCACATCGCTCCTTGCCGCCTACAGGATCACTCTCACTGTGACATCACGCTGCACCTCCGTACCATGGCTTGCTTTTCCCTGGTAATGTCATTGCCTGAATTCTCCCTCTCTCGCTCTCTGGTCAAAAGAAGAAAGCTTGGGGGGGGGGGGTTCCTTTATGCAGGGGCCGGGGAATCTTCCGCAAATTGCGAGCCGAGATGCGAGGGCCCTTCCCGGGATGTCGTGGGCGGATGGGGCGAGGCAGCATGCGGCGGTGAGGTGGAGTAGTCAGACAGGAGGGCGTTCTTTTCTGTGCTGACTTTACCGTGAGCCAAAGCTAGACCCATGGTCCTGTGGCTGAGATGCTTAACGCATGCGATTGAGTCTGACTGCATGCGACCGCGTCTGACCACATGCGACCGCGTCTGACCACATGCGACCGCATGCGACCGCGTCTGACCGCATGCTGCCGCAGCTGACTGCCTGCCTTCCCTCCCCTCAGACCTCATGGAACAGAGACCATGACGACACAGCGTCCATACGTTCGGGAGGCACGCCGGGTCCGTCCAGCGGGGGACACACGTCTCACAGCGGGGACAACAGCAGCGAGCAAGGTAAGGAGCCATGCTCCGCCAGCGGGAACTGGGGGGGGCGTAAATCGTCAGTGATGAAGCTGCTCTAGGTCGCCACTTTCTGTCCCTCGCCATGCGAGCAGAGGCTCGGGCCCCTGGCAGCGACAGACGGCATAGTGAAGATGCCCTTGAATTCACTGAACCTGTCGAACCTGTACCGGGCCAGATTCAGTTTCCCGGACGGCTTTTTTAATCGTGGGGCTTGGGAACGTCGGGCAAAAAGAGAAATCCTACCAGCAAGGAAATAGGGTAAGATCCCGCTTTTATGTCGTGCGACGTGTGATTTTCCTGCATGTGATACAACCGGGAAACGGCAATTTTTTTGCGTCCGCCGCGTTCATTTGTAGGCGGGCCTTTTTCGCGTGTGTTATGAACGCCGTTTTCCGTATCGCCGGACGGCCCTGGAGAGAGCAGCAGCAGAGAGCTGCCTCATCTATTATTGATGGGGGTATCGGGGTGGTGAAGGCACAGGACTCGGCTGCCAGCAGCCAGCTGTAGGAGAGCAGAAAGAACCACATTATGCTCTGGTTGAGTGAGCAGCGATTTACACACGGCGAAGGAGAGCAGGAACAAGGCCCTCCCAGCCCCGCTAATGGCTGGAAGGAGGAGCTTGCGTCTCATTGGACGTCTTAATGAGCCCATTTTCTGTGCATTTTTCTTTCTTCTCAGGTCTAGGCCGGGCCTGACCTTTGCTCTTTATTGACCGAACTGACACTTCATTTTTCAAGTATTTCTAATTACCGCCACGACTCAGAGCGCCGCCCTGCTGTCGGCATGTCGCCATGGCCGGTGGGTCAGACCCACTCTGGGGGGCGATGGGAGGTGTGCCGTAGTGCGGTTCTGAGTTGGCTGGGGGGTGGGGGGGGGGGGGGGGGGGGGGGGGGGCACAGCAAGTGTGTGTACTGAGGATGAGTGTTTGTGGGCATGTAAGAGGATGCTGCAAATTCTCATTGGATAAAAGTCCAGATGTGATTCTCAATGTCAAAATATACTTCACTTGTATTTATGTGTATAATATTATACAAATCTATAATCACATGATATAGATATTTTTGATGATCAATGATGGGAGTCAGAAAGCACGGTAGAATTACAGGCTTACTGTCGGCTTACAGTATTCCTCTGTCTTGCTGTGTCCCCACTGCAGTGTTATTCCCATTCGGAATGTACCTGCTCCTTTCCGGCATTGCTGCCCTTTTCCCTCCTCTGCTCTATCTCTCTCTCACTCTCTCTCTCTTTCTCTGTCTTCCCTCTTTCCTGCTGTCCTCACTCCCGATACTGTAGCCGGTCTCTCCACTGCCTAGCCAAGCACACCTATTAAATATGGCTGTCCTGCTCTGCTCGAGCGTGCCCAGGCCGCGGCTGGGGGGGTGGGGTGGGGGCTGTTCACCCCTGCTGACTCTCCCGAACGCTGGTGGCCCCCTCGCGGGGCTGTCCCTCTCTGCTGTCCCCAGATGCCTGGTCCGGGAGAGGCGAGGAAAGCCACACAGCAATCCAGGCCGCAGGGAGCTTTACTGTGCTGGAGCAGCCCTGCTTCCCCCCTCCCTCACTGTGCTTATTCTCCCCCCCCTTACTTTATCTCCTTTTCTATTTCTCCTTCTCTCCCATGTCACCGTCCCCTTTCTCTCTCTTTCTCTCTCTCTCTCTCTCTCTCTCTCCCTCTCTTACTGTACTCTTTCTCATTCTTTCTCTCACTTTTTCTGCCCCCTCACTGTGCTCCTATCCTTCTCTCCCTCTCTCACTGTGCTTGTCCCCACATTTCATTGTGGACACTGTATTTTGCTGTCATTCATCTGCTCTTTGCTGCCTTAGATACACACACACACACACACATATATATATATATATACATTTATATGAATATATGTCAGTTTTTGCACCAACTCTGCAAATCCACACCTCCCCAGTCTGGGATGTGTGATGTCAGATATCATGGGACTTTGTCCGTCCGTTTCGTCAGCGTAAATGCACTCATTTTTCTCCCGCCTGTCGCGATGGGCTTACATCTGCGCCGGCTTCAGCCAAAGCGGAGCGGGGACGCCAGCCGCATTTGCGGCCTCGGCGCTCGCCTGGTAATTATCGCGCGCGGTGCGCTTTGGAGAGCAAAACAAAACAAATCATTACATGAGCTTGTGGCCCCCGAGCTGCAGGTTACACTGTGCTGATTAGAGGGGGTGACCCTGTTCAGCAAGACTGGCAAGAGAAACGAAAGATATCAAGGAGAGAAAATGTGAAATATGTATTTTTGTGTGCCGTTGGACCAAAAAAGGAACAAAAAAAAAAATAAAAAAGATAGATATGTTTCACCAATTACCCGGGCTGTTTGTGAACTGCCGTCCGCAGGCCAAGTCAAACAGCCCTGGTGAGTGTGGGGCGGTGGGTTGGTATCCCTGCCCGCTCCCCCGCTGCTCCGGGCCTCAGGCTCAGGCTCGTGACGGAGGTGAAAGATGAGCTCTGCAGCTACTTTAAGCTTTTTGCTCCAGTGGCGAATTTTGTAGCAAAAGTCTAAGGAAAGATTTTGTCTTGTTCGAAACATTGTCCCGTGTGATAAATCAGATGTTTGTGGAACAAGATACCTGGTATTAAATGTACCGTGCATGTAGTATGTCTCGAGGTGGTGGGGGTGGCAGGGAGGTGGGGGGGAGGGGTGCTGGAAAAACAGGCTGACCTATAAGTTGTTTTTAGCCCAAATTGATCGGATCGACAGTCAGTCATTAGTCCTCATTGACCGATGTCAGTGTGTCACTGACGGACCCCCGAGAAGGTCAGTCAGACTGATGGAGCGACAGTGATGGCCGCCGCTCTCTGATTGGCCCTGACCCTTCGAGGTGGGTGACTTGGATATCGGTCAGTACCATGCAGATTGCTGGGTGGACGGGGCCGGGGGGGCAAGGGCCCAGCGTCACAGCTGGCAAATCTCTGGCTTCGTGTTTCCGGAAGGTTGTAAGATAATTGGAGAAATTGTCCGGTAGACTGAAAGGTTGCGCTGCTTCCTGGCTGTGTTGACGTCCCCCCACACTTTAAAGGATTACAGTAAAATGTACCCTTTATCCCTCTAACGAGAGATACGTGCTGGTTGCTTCTTCCCTTTTGTTTTTATAAAAATTATACGAGACTAAGGAGAAGTAACTAAAAATCCCTGTAGCTTATTGTTACAACTTCAGTAGACTTTAAGAGAAAACCAGATGAAAACAGTCAAGATCCTTATCGGGATTAAAGACCTGTTTAAATATAGACACATACAGCACGTTTCTGCCAATAAACTTTCCAGTTTCGCAGGTAGCTCGTGCGTGCGCGTGTGCGTGTTTAGGTTAGCCAAGTCACATGGCAGATGACCTCAGGCTGGGTGTCACGCAGATAGAAGGACAGACCTTTTTCCCAAAAAGCGCGTCGGTGTGGAATGTGGAGGAGGTGGTAGAATGCTGAAGGGGATGCTGTGGTCATTGCCTGCAAATGAAGACCGCCTTCTCGGGCGACTGCAGTGGGCCGTACCCGACGTGTAGCGACAGGATCACAGCCTCCCGAAATGCTTAAGGGCCTCATAGCTTCTGAGATTAAAGCTTTCACCAACGGTTCCAGGAGGGAGTTGTACACATGTGCACTGTGCACGAGTGCGTGTTTTTACGTGCATGTGGAGACTGATCTGAAGTCTGCGGTGGTGAGAGGATGGTCTTTAAAGACAAAAATAAAACTGTAGGTGGACAAAATTGCCCTGAAAGGAAAGTAGTGGGACAGTTAGATTCAGAACATTGCTGATGTCTTAGATGACAAATAAGTCACATTGAAAAACAAGCTGCATTTACGTCTGAAAAAAGACTTTGAAAAACATTGTTTTGTACTCTTTTACGCTGGTTTAAGCACCCTTTAAGTACTCACTATAATGATTAAACATAGCAAAGTTAACGGAAGTTATTTTAATGTTTGACCATGTCAGAATTACATAAGTTAATATCACCTTCAGCTAGTATATGCAATACTATATTATAATTGTTATATAGCTATGTGAATGTCATATGTGGAAACTTCTGGAAGGAAATGGCTTTAGTGTATCTTCTTTTTACCCTGCACCAGTCACTTCCCACACAGTGATTTACGCACCCCCATTACACCCTGACTGATTCTGTCCCACGGCACATAAATTAGTACCTGTTGACTTTAACCAGTGTTTAACTTTGACGGACAGCTCTCGCTTTTTTGATAAGACTGATAAGCACCAGTTCCCACACGGAGTGGGGCTGTGGTTTTATAGAGGGAACTGGACAGTGTTGCTGGGAAGCATAGTACCCTGCAGATCCCGAATGCCAGGCACGTGGGAAAAAAGACCTGACAGAAAATGGAAGAACAAAGAAGGTAAACAAACTATATTCCCATCCATCATGGCCTCCTCTGTTCCTCAACCGGTGCCCTGGCTTGGACTCTGCTGCCCAGATTGAGCAGCAGATAAAAGCCATGAAGCAGGAGTGATAAGCATACATATGCACTTTCATTTTCCGCTTTTGTTTGTGCTTTTGCTTGTACTTTTGTTTGTACTTTTGTTCCTGCTTTTGTTTGCACTTTTGTTCGTTTCAAGCTTGGAGTGTCTCATTGTGATTCCTAAGGATTCCTGCAAATGCCACAGCTTCCCCCAGTGGTAAAAGAAAAAAAACAACAACAACAAGAGAAAAAAAAAAACACCGGCTACGTGGAGAGTCCTGTTCCTCCGTTTCGTGTCCTCACTTGCTGAGCGTCAAAGTCGTTCAAGCGGTTAAGAAAACTTTGGGGAAAAAAATAAAAGAGTGCGACACACCTTTCGCGGCTGCCTTGCTGAGGCAGAGTTGCCGTGAGCAAGAATGTCCCCGGTGAACTGGTTGATTTGCCGGCCTTCGGCGTGACCACAGAGTGGCGTGTAAAACCGCCGCTAACCGGACATGAGCCAGGCTCTCTTTTCCAGAAGTTCACGCCGTTATGGTCTTCTCCTCCTCTGGCTGAGTTCTACATTCCTTTGACGGGCAGATGGTACATGCTATGCTGTGTGGCAGCAAACCGCCACTCTGAGGAAACGCTGATCTGCTAGGAAAGCTCCCTCGCCACGGACGGAGCTGCGTATTCCGAATCATAAACATGTAATTATGGTTCGCTAATGATGAGGCCTTGCTCTATCTTTATATTCCTCTCCAGATATTTGTAGAAGCCCTTTTTGACCGGCTTCTCTTTCATGGCAAAGGATGATTACGGGCAGTAGCTAAATCCCATCTTATACCTTGATACGCTCTTACGGCGGTAAGACATTATCGGACACACCTATAGGGCCAAGATAACTCTTACAGTTTATAAACATTTGCATTTTATTTAGCAGATACTCTTATCCAAAGTAACATTCATGTTTTTTGCGAAAGACAGTCAGGATTAAGGATCTTGCTCAGCGGCCCAACGGTGAAATCACTCTGCCTGTCCTGGGATTTGAACTGGCAACCTGCTGATCACAGGGACAAAATCAAAACCCTCTGAACCACACACTGCCGTCAGCTATTTGATGTAAAAATATATATGTACAGGCTCTATGTAAAAATCCTAAATGTTAAAGAGCTCTCTGAAGCTGTTTCGCCACATAACTTCTACTTGCCGAACATCTGTCACTAATATTTGCTGGATTGGTGACAAAGGGACACAGAGCAAACATAATAGTCATGAGCCGTCTCTCACGGCCAAGACGCTGAAAAACGGAGACATTCGTGGTCTGGCGGCCATGATGGTCTCTCTCAAGGGAAGTGTTTGCAAGGCCGCGGTGCGTGATGCACTCTCGGTGAGGAGTGACGTATTCGGGGCCCTTTGGTCATGCGGTTTTTCTCTCCTGATATTTACTCGCTGAACTTCGCCGTGGGACGCCTGCCCCCATCACCGCACATACGCCCCTGCGCTGGCCCGTGCTCTGAGCCGCCTGCGGAGGGTTACGCGGATTTAAACGGAAATCGGGGCGTTGCGTCGCTGACGAGTCACGACGGATTACATCTGCTGATAAAGCCCCGAATGAGCATTACTCAACATCCCCGGAGCAGCTGGGAGGCCCAGAAGGAGAGAGACCAGCACATACACGCTATCCAAGCTTTCAGGAAAAACCTGATAGCACCCAGAGATATGCTATCAGCTGGGCCGTAACTGATAGGGAGGGCAGTGGATGTGTTGTGGGGGCAGGAGGGAGGTGGGTATGTGTTTTAAGGATGGGAAGGATTGGGGGATGGGAATGGAGAATGGAAGGAGGGGCTGGGGGGGCTCACGCAGGCCACCCCAAGTGACAGTAAACAAACACAGCCTGAACAGACTGCTAGTTACCTCCCCCCACCCGCTCCTGCTTGGCTGGTATCATGAGTCTCACTTCAGTTTATTTAGCCCTTTGATGAGAAGATTAGCAGAATCAGCGCAGTGACATCAAAGCAGAGTCTCGGCCGCCTGTTTACGGTCCTCGGTGTGGGCCATAGCGCTCGCTACAGCCGCATCGAGCCGTCATCCCTGTCAAGTGGCTAACGGCACCTCCAATGCTACGAGCACGGGGTCTTCCCGTAGGAGCCGAGGAAGCCGGTTGGGGCTGAGAATGCCTCCGTCGCCTCACATCCTCCCCAGATGGGCCTTAGCGCTAAAGCGGCTTTGTCTCGCGCCCGCGATTCATACATGGAAATAGCGTAGAGAGCCGGGGGGGGGGGGGGTGCGGGCTGGGACCCAGCACATATGCATGGATGTGGGTGCGTACGTGTGTGTGTGTTTTTTATTAGGGGTATTGCAGTGGAAGAAGCTTACAGGCCCGCAAAACAGCACTGTGCTAATTTTAGCCGCTAAAGAGGATGAGGATAAATAGCCTGCTGCTAGCTGGCCATATGCTGTCCTGGCGATATTTCTCAGTGCCGGCAACGCACCCCGGCTGATTGTTATCGTTTTGGGGCGGGCGGACTCCCATGCCGGGCATTGAGATACGTGAACCCCTAATTAATGTGTAATAAGAGCGGCGCTCATTATGCATCATGAATCCGCAGAGCCTTCTGAAGGCTGAAGTTCATCCGGCAACCTCAAAGGGCGGCTTTGACTTTCTGAAGCTCCTAAGTGTTAAGGACACAGTCAGTCTCATTCATTTCTTTCAACATTTTTTTTTGAGGAGGGGGGGGAGTGGAAGTGGAATAAAAATGAAAAGTTTCTCTCTCGAAGTAACGTAATTCCGTTTTTGTAATCCGCACCTCTCTTCCGGGAACCGTTACGTCAATGGCGGGATGAGGGAAATTATCACCCTCCCCCCCAGAAAATAAGGTCTCCAGGGCCCTTCTGTGTTATCCGGGACTCTCCTGGCTTTTTTCCGATGTTCCTGTTCCTGTGCCGTCTGTAGTGGGGGACGGATTATAGATGTGGCGCTAGCGTAGCTATGATAGATCTTACCGGGACGGTTGCCCCCCGTCCTGCACTAGCTCAGAGATTGTGAGTTACGTCGCCAGTGGGGGGGCTGTTAGTTTTACTGGCGGGAATCCTGACCCTGAGTTGACCCCAGGCCAAATGAAGCCCCAACCGTTTGCCCCTGCAGGCTGTCCCTACCTCCTGCAATGGATACCTGTTTGGGGGATTTAGGTGGGAGGGGAGATAAATGCTTTTTAGTTAAGAAAAATAACAGCTGAAGAAAGCAGGGGGTGGGACTCTGGGGGGTGGTGGGGGGGTATGTGTGTGTTTGGGGGGGGGGTTGAGATAGAGTTGTAACTGGATCATTTCCTCATGCTCTTAGCCAGGAGAAGAGGGGAACAGGCAGGATTCTGCAGATGAGAAGCCGTGATAAATGGCGGAGGAAGGGCTCCGGCCGGCTTCCCGCCGCCGCCGTGGACGTAGCGCGGCTCTGCACCGCGAGCCCATATCGCACCGGCCCACCCGGCTGAGGAAGTGCTGCACTGCCGCTCTGTTACTCTCTTTTGGTCACTTCCCACTCTTCTTTTTTTTTTTTTATCTCACTCGTCCACTGGGGCTCGATAGTGGCCTACGCGTTCTTACTTCCCGCTGACCCCATTCTTCTGCGCTGGGGGCTCGGCTGTCCGTCAGCGGTGGCAGGGTGTGTCGTGTGTGTGTGTGTGTGTGTCGGGGGGGGGGGAGCCGTGCCTTTAATCAAGGGGCCGCACAATCATAGGAAATCAAAGGGAGAGTAGAAAATGACTCATTTCCATATATTCAGCTCGAATCTCCAACACAAATAAGATTGGAGTGCACTTAACTCAGACGGGGGGGCCTGTCAGCATTCCGGACCCTTACCCGACTTCCGGGGCATAATGCTGTGGTGGTGTTAGTTGGGGGGGGGGGGCGTGTTATCAGCCGTTGAAACTCCGTCGCGAGCTAATTCAGCAGCGTGGTGGTGACGCGCGGGGGGGGCGGAGAAAGGCCTCGGCGCGTGACTTATCGAGGGCCTGTGTCACTTAGATAATTCTCCACATGGAAGTTATCTGCCCCAAGCTAATAATAAGGGCTGGTCAAGTTGGGCCGTACGAGCCGGTGACGGTACCCTGTGATGCGTGCTGCCAAATTTAAATGGAATATGTGGTGTAATGTTACCGTGTGGCTGGCGGGGAGACGCGCAACCTGTTTGCCTCACGCTTTTAGCTCTGCTTTTGATTTTGCTTCACAAAATAAGCACTTCATCGGGTCTGTGCCATGCTGTGTGATATTATGGTCTATGTATGACATGTTGTGCTATGCTCACCGCTAGCTAGTTTTACGGGGCGTGCAGTTTTCTACTGCCCTTGAGCATTTAAACTCACTCTTAGTCTCTGTTGAGGGTTTGTCCCCCCCCGACCTGGTTTAATTTTCTGGAACCTGCCCCCCCTCCCCATGGATGGGTATTAGGTGAACGGGCTGTGGGATGGCGTCGGGGCGACCCGAATTGCAGAAAAGTTGAGCTGTGGTGGAGAAAGGCGGGTCGATGTGGAACGTTAAATTAATTTGGCAGTTTCCCCTTCATCTGTAAGAACAACACAAATGGGAACAAAATCTGCAATTCAATACTACGTATCGCAATAAGGACTTAATGGAATTACTGCGTTTTTGAAAGTAAAGCTAATATTTCTTCGGAACAGTCTTGAGGATAGCGCACAGCCTGGTGTGGCAAAGCAGCAAGCTAATAACAAGCATAATCTGAGGAGATGTGTGGTGAGTGTGTAGATATTTCCTGTGGGACTGTGAAGCCTCAAGCTGGTTTTCCGGCAGAAGAATTTTACTATAAAAGAATACAATTTGATGTATGCATCTATAATCCAGTTACACGTAATAAATAATATTGCTCTTCAATCACTTTTGAGTATGAGCAGGACGAGTTAAGGTGGACATACGTGTCTGGGTGTGTTTCCTAGCTCTTAAGGCACAAACGTGTAACAGCGAAAAACTTTATTTACTTTACACTGCCTGGAATAGAGGACTTTTTAAACCTCGTGGCCCACAGCTTCCATTGAAGGATCGCCGAGATGCGTGGAGATTATCGTTTTGTTTCCTGCACGAAAAGTGTTTGCCTGCCACGTTACTGTTCTGATATTAAGTAATATAAAGGGCCAGCTTTTAGAAAACGCTGTCTGTGTAGCAGGATGTTGTTCCGCGAGAATGGTTGTGGAAACGGCGAGGGGGACTCCTGAAAATACCTTTCCCCCGTTTTCTTTTTTTTTTTGTGTGCATTTGGGAAAAAAAAAAAAAAAAGTCGGCATTTCTTGGGAATTCTGCTGCAGGAATTCCTACATGCTCAGAATATCTGCGGGTGGGAGGGGCTTCTGACCTGTCTAAGGGGAACCCCCCACTGCCTCCTACATTCTGCCTGGCCTGAATAGCTGTCACACAATGCACACAGCTTTCCACCCCCTAACCCCCCCGTGCTTACCCCTTGCCCATCTTTTGAAAGGAGCGACACAGCAGGGTCCTAATGGCTGGACTTTCTGCCCAAACTGGTCGATCCCTTGGGAACCCGCGAGGTGCGTGTGTTTGCGAAGCCCAGGATGGGTACGGGCCGGATCGGTGCCGCTCGTGGGGGCCGTGATGGGTCACGCGGACTGCTTCGCCAAAAGGGGGGCCCCGGGGGGGTCTGGTGAGAAATCGTCCGTGGACAAAAAGTAGGCGTAACAAATAGCCTGTCTCTACTTGCCTGGCTCCTGCCATCAGAGCACGGCCTATAAAACTTTGTGAAAACACTACGGAGATGATTTGGTAGGGGGCCTGACCCCCACCTGCCTGCCTTCCAGCATTATGCTCAGAAAAACTGAAACCGGGAACGAGCGTCTGCCCTGCATGGGCTTCATTTTGCGTGCAAAAACATCCAGGAAACAAAAATAACAATGACACAGGAGGCGAGTGACAAAAAAAAACCGAATGAAAGTACAGTTTTATTCACGCGTTTCCGGCTGCCTGAGGTCCGCTCGGCTGGTCTGAGGCGAGGCTTTGCGGATTCGCCAAGGAGCAGAAGAATGACTGGCACCTTTAAACTCCAAGTGCTAAAACAAAGGAACAGGTAGCGCCAATTATGGCGGCACTGTGAGCTGGCAGATCAGGGCGGATTACCCTCGATTCCTGTGATAATGTCAGCCAGCGCCTTTTCGGGGGGGGGGAGTGGGATGGAATGAGGAATAAGGAGATGGGGGGATGGATGGGAGAAGGAGAGGAGAGAGAAAACGAGGAGGCAGATCAGGAGGCGCATGCACCTGTCTCACAGGCTCCTCGTCGGCAACAGGCTGCTGTGGGAGAGTAACTGCTGCACCGTCGTGTGTGTCTGTGTGCTTGTGGGCTCAGTAAACCCTCCTATCCCCCCCCCATGGCCTCTGGCCCCCCCCCGGAACAGGCGCTGCCACACGCTGCCAGAATGCGTGACATTTCAGGGGCCGTGTCGCTAGGAAGAGCCACGCCGTCGCCGGTCACTACCAAGCTGTCAGAAGCCATTAGCGGCGGGGTCAGGGCCGCCCCGCGGCACTTATATGCAGCATCGACACAGCGCCTCCTGCTGGATTGAACAAGGACGCGAGTTCCTTTACAGGGCAGAGTCATTTGCACGTGTCTGGTCTCTGCTTTGTCGGTGGGCATGAGTCAGGTGCCCAGACGGACAGCTGGTGTGTCAATTCAGCCCCTGGACTGGACCCCGTCTGCGCAGCTGCCCCTGGTAGTGAGGGGACTTCCTGTCAGGGCTGGGGGGTTAAGCCGTGCAGAACCTCGAGGTCAGGATTAAGTGAAAACAACCTAATGAAACATGCGATCGGGGAGATATCAGGCCGTGCCGGAGAGCGAATAACAGCCTCCCCTCTCCCACTCTTCCTTTCTGTCACTTTATCTAGCGCTGGCTTCTGTTTCTCCTGTGCCGCCTGGGACAAGCCCCGGGTTTATTGTTTTAGGCTTTAGCCGAACGCCGAGCAAACTTTTTAACGCTGAATCGGAGGGCATTTGCTTCCAATGAAAATCCCGTCTTGGATTACACACCAGCGGTGTGTTTCCCCTTCCCCAGACGGGAGCAGGGTAAATATGTTTGTCTAGAAACAGTAGGAAGAACTAACCGTGCATTAAGACAGGGATGTTTTTGGCTTAAGGTGGTGATGTCATATTGGGGGAGGGGCGGAGCTAGCCGGCTGGTCACTTTCACAGCGAGCGAGGCGAGAAGCCCCCGCTTTGCTTAAAAGCTTTTCCTATTGTAGCTACAGAAATCCGCACTTAGGAATCTGGCTTTTTGCAGGCCTCTCCTCCCATTCGCCAGGAAGAGGGCTGGCTGAGTGTTTCATACGGAATACTGAAGGTCTCCCCCCTGCTAATGGTATCTATAATTCAGGTGCCCTAAAGGCGGCTTTCTGGAATTCTTTGGCCCGAGGTAATGGGGAGCCAAATGCTGTTTAAAGACCTTTATTATTCTATCGGTTCACAAAGCTGGAAAAAAGTAATCTCCCCTGGATTACTGCCGAAATTCCCATTAATTATCGACGAAGCCGCCTTGGAAACAAAGGGTTAAAGTGCGCACGTTTGGCCAGATGGACTGGAGTGGAGTATAACTTGAGAAATTCTTGAATAATTGCATTCTGCTTTAAGATGCTGAAAGCTGGCCGGGGGTGGGTGGGGGACATTCTTGTTTTCCTCACTCATAACTTCTACGATTTATTATTTTATGCGGCGAATTGCTTCATCTCGGGAAAGGTTATGACAATAACAAACGCCGTGTTTCTGGCTTATTCGGTTAGTGCTTTGCGGTGCGGTCTGCGTCGCGCCTTTTCCGGGCCAGCAGGGCTTGGTCCCTGCTGGAAATGAGCAGCCGGCTCCCTGCAAAGAAACCTTCATAAGCACCTGTTCAGGAGTGTTATTAGAAATCTGGAGTTTACGCCTTTCCATTCCTTATACATGGTGTCTTCCACTTAAAGTTAACCATGTCCAAACAAGTTGGAATGGAGATGTCCCTCTGGCTGTGAGGAGCTTTTATAAATATGGCTTTTAGTAGCTTACTTGCTTTGTGGTTCTTTGTGTTGAAGGCCCAGCAGCGGCTTTCGGTTCGCAGTTCAGGGGCGGGGGGAACGTAAAATTAGCCGCCGTGTACGTTCTGACGCAATGCTCGAGCTAGCGATAGAGGTAGCGCCACGATTCGGATGTGTAGCTGTACTGCGCGGGCGGCCCGATCGCCATTGACGTCTCATGTTCATCCCACCCGCAGGCGACGGTCTGGACAACAGTGTGGCCTCTCCCAGCACGGGGGACGACGACGACCCCGAAAAGGAGAAGAAGCACAACAAGAAGCGAGGGATCTTCCCCAAAGTCGCTACGAACATCATGAGAGCCTGGCTCTTCCAGCACCTGACGGTAAGTGTAGCCTATATCTGGTTCTGCTGCGTCGGCTGTCGCTCACCCCCCTGGGGAACCCCCACCCCCTGATCCGTGGCCGCCCCTCTAAGAAGTACCGTTATTGCCTAATCCATGCACAATCTTGCCAGACAGGAAACCAGGGTTTAAATCCGAGGATTTTTTTCTCGTCCGTATGTGGATAGGGCCTCTGGTTACTGGTTAATGGCTATGTGGTAGTATCTGGCAGTGATTTTGATCTGAGAGTAACATTTATGCGCAAATAGGCGTAATACTCTGTAAGAATAATGGATCCTTATCTCTGTTTTGCTGTGGACTAGTAACCACATCAAAGGTGGGAGCTAGCAGCATGGTTTAGTGAGAGGCTAACGCCGCTCTCAGTTGGCTGAGCCAGTCTCTGTCTCGTGCAGTGGGATGATGGTAGTCTTCTCCTTTACTGGGGGTCAGTCCCCAAGATCCAGGTGTTCGATGTTGACTGTAACGAATGGATCCACCGACGACGACCACAGCATGTTATGATCTTGACAGATTCAAGTGTTCAAGAATCAGAAAGCATTGACTTTGATACTCAAGATCAAACACAAACAAGAGATATGATCTTGTAAGGTTCGACACCATAAAATCTGATAGGACGACTGTGTCTGTGGTTGAGGGGGCCTGGAGAACGGCCCAAGATGGTGCTGGATATTTCACTTGTGCGCTCAGCCTTTGCAGCGGTTGGTGCCACTCCTTCAGAACATCTCATATCTACCTCGCCCTGCGTTTCGGAAATCAGTCAGTGATAGATTGACGAGAGGCTGGCCCTTCCTCCTGGAGCTTGAGTAATTTACGCTCTTGTCGCCGTGAGAGCCCCGGCGAAACTGGTTTTCGGGTACGCTGCTTTCCAGAAGAGAATTTCATGGGAGCGGGGCCCGTCAAACACAGGGCACAGCCCAAACCTCAGAGTGATCCAACAAAAGGCTTCAGAAACATATGGTTCAGGCAGGAAGGCTGCTGCTAGTGTATTCAGGGAGGTTTGCTCCCCCACCACCCCACTTTTAGCTTGGGTGTGAAGTGATTCATGTAGAAAAGGCATTAATTATATGGCACAATGTTCGCAGTTGTTGATTAGCATCTAGGGGAGAAAGAAAAGCAGGTCATTGGGACCCCCCTCCAGAGAGTGTGACTTGCGGGGGGAGGAAAGGAGGTAAGGTATGTAAGGAATGAACCAAAGGGTCAGAACGGGGGAGGACGTGATATCGACTGTGTCTTGCAGGATGATTGATTTATTTTGCCCTGGCTCATTTGGAGTGTCCATGACTGGCCAAATTACCTGATCCAGAAATGGCCGAAAGCAGGCGCAGGCGCAGGGGCGCAGCCGCAGGTGCGCAGGCGCAGGCAAGGAGAACAGGAGCCTTGTCTGTGACAGAGTGACTATGGTATGAAAATAAACAAACATACATGTTGGAATGCTGTCCAGAACTAGGGTGTATTATTGTGAAGGAGATGGTCAGACGTAGACAGAGACCTGAGGGAGCTGTTTCATAATCCCGACATGTCGGACTCTTCTGTTTTCTTAATTAATGTCATTAACTTGCTGTCATAGTATAAAGAACAGTTTGTGCTGGCTTGTGTTGTATTTTTAAGCGATCGATGTTCAAACCTGTTTTTTCAGAGCTCATTGCCAAAATGCGTGTGTGGGGCCTTTAAGAAAAAGAGCACACTTGATGTGGAATGTCTGTGTCACCACTGGCCCTGTCCAGTGCCTGAGGACTGACATCCCGGCTGTCAGCTGCTTTCTGTTCCCACACCGTGTCACGGTGTCAAAAGCAGCCGTGACAGGAAAAGATTCATGGCAAGCAGGGATCAAATAGTTGAACAGGGCATTTTATTTGGCGCCTTAAAGTGTATCAGACAGGAAACTGCATCTCTCACTTCAGCACATGGGACTGAAAACTAGTGAGAGCTGGACTAGTGCATCCAGTGATCCAGTGCATCTTGATTAACTCACATGATTGTTGCCTAGTAGCCTTGGATAATTAATTGCAAGCGAGTTAACGGGGCTTGTCCCTTGAGATGGCCCCTCCCCTGATACATCCCCGCCTTCCCCAATCAGTCACATGACTATGACGATTACGTCAGCAGACGGGGACTCTGGTACGGCCGCCTCCCGGCTTGAGGATACGGCATCTATGCATCCGTGTATTTACAGAAGCAGCAACCCTGAAGCGGGGAATCGCCCATTGTCCACGGCCCCCCGGCTCTCGTTTGTTCTGGTTATCGTAACAAAAACAGTACGATTGTGCTGAGCATCCTGGGTAGGAATAGTGGGCAACTTTGTTTTCCTGTTCCTTTCGTAACTGCCCCCCTTCCCTCCCCCTGCACTCCACCCTATCTCACCGTCGGTATTTTCTCGTCTAATTGAACGAGAAATGAGTAGTAAACGAAAGGCGCCGCCCGCGACCCCCTGCGCCTGCAGCTTGCATGGGCGGGGGGGCTCCCCAATGAAAAGGCAATTTGTGAAATGATGTGATAGAATAATTAGACGCAATGCGGGCGCTGGGAGGCCCGGCCCGGGGCCGCGCGTTATTACCCTGGCAGGCACTGTGGCTGTTTGTATACAGAATGTTTAGCAGGCGGCTGGGAGGGAGGGAGACGCCGATAGCAGCTCGTAAAAGAAAACCACAGTCCGCCGCCCTGCTCCTGCTTTCTCTCTCTTTCTTTCTTTCTTTCTTTCTTTCTTTCTTTCTTTCTTTCTTTCTTTCTTTCTTCTTTCTTTCTTTCTTTCTTTGCCGTTTAAAAATTGAGAAGGCATGAAGCCTGTTAATGCAATTAGGGTATAACTTACCACCCCCAGCACGGCGAGGTAACCACGCAGGGACGGCCGCATTAACCCCCCCGTGAGTGCGCTTAACGAACCTGCGCGTCCTGAGCAGAAACAGGTGCGCCTGGCACTATAACTCATTTCCGCACCGGCTCACTGGCGGGGCTGGGGGGGGGGGGCAGTCATCCTTTTGGGGGGGGGCTCCCCATGTGACCTCGCTGGCATTAGGTTTCGGCTCGAGGTGTGGGGTGAGCTCGGCCATTTGGCTGCCTCTTGCCCGGCCGTGTGGCTGATTTCGGAGACGGCGTCTCGGGTTAAACCCTCCGGGGGTGACACCCGTCCCAAAGAGGACATAACGACGGCAATTAGCATCAGCGTTCGGGGAAATCTGACGCACTGCGACTAACGCTATGATACAAAAAATGCCGTATCTAGGTGGCCGGCATGGCGACGGTACTGCGACTGTACCTCAATCACAACACAAACTGATTCCCCTTAAAATCTCCCCCTAACTTTCCCCGGCATATTTTGCCACCCCGATTGCTATTTTTCATCCCCCCACCTGGATGCCTTTCTCTAAACAAGCCCAGGCATGGTTGCAGTTAGCTCGACTCCTTGCAGAACGACCGTGTCAAAAAGCACTGCCCGGGCCATTATGGGTCAAAGGTCACTTGGGCCTCAGAACCCATTAGTCATTGGTTGTTTATTGCCGGAGCCCTTGGATGTCAGCGCGCTGGTCACCCATGGCAACCTGGCCGGGCCAATGGGCTGCGAGCCTGGCAGGGAACCTACTTTTCATGCCTCGGACTCACATTTATAAGTTGGGCCCACTCCAGTCCCATGAGAGAACGTGAAAAAATACAAACTGACCCCCCCCCACCCTCACCCCCTCCCCTCGGCCCCTCCAGGGAGGAAGAGGCGTCGCGGGCCGGCGCCGGCAGATCTCTGAGCCTGCATTGTCCTCGCCATCCACTCGCGGGTGACGGCAGACGAAGACCATTCACATTAATATTTGTAAATTCAATTTAGCATCCTGCAGTCGGCGATTATTTCTTAATTTCGTCTGCGGTGGCCTTGGGAATGGGAGGCGCCGGGCTCACCACGGGACGATAAGGAGCCCGCAGATGGCTCCATGGCGAGATGGTCCTGTGGCCCGGCTCGACTCCGCGTCTGAAAATATCCCGCTCTTTTCCCCCCCGCCCGGCCATGACTGCCTCTTTGTTCGCGTATCTTCCCCCGCTTTCTGTGACAGCGGCTCGTTCTACTTTTAGCCCGTTTGATAGCCTTCCTCTTGGGTGTCTCTCCCTCTGTCTCCCTCTTGTTTTTTTTTTGTTTTCCTTCGAGTGACAGAGGAACATTTGGAAGTAATGAGTGGATGCTTATTATAAAAGTCAGAAAACAGGCAGCTGAGTCGATTTATCTGTGTCGCCTTCCCGCCGAGCGGGGATGCGCCCCCCCCCCCCAAGCCCCCCACCCCCCCCCCCCCCCCCCCCCCCCCCCCCCCCTCGGGAAAAAAAAAAAACAAATACCCCCCTCCCGCCCCCCCGGCCCCCCCGAGAGAGG